>CABFWB010001929.1:52229-86599 GCA_902151455.1 Timema bartmani | reverse complement strand
CTGCATTTATGAGAGAGAGAAAGAAGGAGAGGGTGGTTTTTTCCAATGGTTTACCACTCTCCACACAAATGCAGGTACACTTCCTCTAAATTAAACTAGCTTCATAAATATATGCACATACACACATAGATAGTGCTGTTTTTTGTCTCCAAGCCTTTCTTTACCAAGATAGCTTACACTTGATGGACAGTTTTGAAATTAATAGTACTGTTATGTGACGACAACAACAACAAAACTTTATCTTTAAATCTTTGACTTCGACTTTGATTTGCATTCAAGAATTTAACTTGGCACCCATATATTTTCCATATTTAAAATGTATTGAAACAATCTTGGCCCCACCCTTGTCTCATGTTACCTGTGAAAGTACGAGGAGTCCCCCTGTTGACACAGAACTACCGCAACTAGGAAAGACAAGTTACCAGGGAAGCAGGTTGTATCAAGACGGACCGACTCCGGTGTAACAAGAGAAGATGGACTATAGGAACTCACATTATATATATCCATGCTTATTGCATTCTGAAACAAACCGGGGCAGAGAATCAATTTTCTTATACATATAAGTACCCGCTTCGTACATATGCACACCTAAAGTCTAATTTTCATAAGAAGGGCCTTTTCTAAAATAGAAACATATTCGTTTCTGCTTAAGATTAATAACATTTTACTATATTATTATTTTAATAGTATAGGTATTAATGATATCTATCAAAATTGACACGGTTTGATGTATGAATACATAAATGTATGTTTAGTAACGTTTATAGCTGTCAGGTAAGGTTCTTCCTGTAAGAATTGGACTGTATTCACCTCGTCAACTAATTTTAAACAAAATTAAGTCTAATATATTTTGAAATTAAAAGAAAGATCATATAATTTATGTTTAAATTAATTTCTTCAATAATATTGTATCTTATATTAATTGAAATAGATTTAACAGATTTAGCCCTACATTTTATACTTTCGAGTTTCAGATTCTAAAATATTGTTGATCAATAAAACCACCCTTCAATTATATATTTTCCAGATTTTGGGGCGTCAACAGATTTAAAAGTTCCTTGATTTACTTCTCTGAATCCACACACTTAGTGTAGTGATCTTCACTAAGAGACAACACTTAGAGGTATTTGGATGCATTAAAATAGGTATAAAAAGTCTTAAACATTGATCTTAACCTGAATATTTACCTTAAGGTGGGTTTTTTGCACCTTTTTTACTTCCTGTTTAGTAAAGACATATTTACTAATTACACAAATGTGTAAATATGAGGAAAGTTAAAGTTTGAGGAAATGTAGCCGCATTTGCATTGAGGAATATTGGGAAATCACCCTCAGTACACTTGCAAGATATTCCAACCTCGATCTCCCCGGAATTGGTAGTTCAGACAAATCGACACATTGGATCATTCAACAACAGAAGCAGGTATTTTATTAATTAATGTAAAGTCGTTTTTAGTTTATATTATGTGCAGTATATTTATGCATCGAGTTGGTTGTTTTAAAAAATGGCACTCTCTTTAGCACAAAATATTTATATCAATGTATTTTTATCAGTGACTTTTTAAACTGTTTAGGTCTACATTAAAACTAAAGCTAAGAGTGATATGTTCTGGGTGCAGAGGCGAGATTTGTTGCTAAAAGATATGTCTAAGACACCAGTTTACCCTGAACATTTAGAAAGTGGTTTATTTATATAGTTAGGTAGATCATATGCCAAATTTAGCAATATATTATCAAATTTTAATTACATACATCTCAACAAGATTTCTTCATACTAATACTATTTCAGAATGTGGAAATTATAAAATTATTCACAAACATATAAAGCTTTAAATTTTAATGGTTGGAATAATTTATTTTAGTCAAATGGGTCATAAATTACTTACCTGTGAAATTTCAGTAATACACTTTATAATTAGGTTTAAAAAACATAAATCAAATATTATAAACACGTGTGAACTCATTTTTTAGGATATAAACAAAAAATTAGAGGATGTAGAGAATAAACGAGGTATTTATCATTCAATTTCACAATTAAAAAACAATTCGAAATTTGACTGTCGCCGCCTCTGTCGCACAGTGATCATTGTAGCCAATAGCTAAAAACAACAGTTCCTAACTTTACTCCAAAACCCTTCTTTCTTTATTTCTCTTGTCAATGGCACTGATAACAATTACTTCAATCAGACAGGAACAAACGTGGGCCTATCCGATTCACTTCATGTGCTATTTTCTTGATATTAACTTGTGTTCAATTCAATTCTAAACCACATAATATATCTCTAACTAATCATGAATATGTCTACGGGATAATCGAGAAAATATTTGTCCGTATCTACACCGCCATATTTACATTTAGAAGGAAATTAAACAGCCGCTTATACAAAGTAGCGTTGTCTGAGTTTTAACACATTAACAAAGAAAAGTCTGTAATATAATTATTAATTTAATTTATCCGTGCCACTTTATCAATAAGACAAGCTATAAATAAATGTTCTAATGTTTCAGGAACATGGCAAACCCCATGATATGAAGACGGAACCTTGCGCTTCAAATAAAGCCGATATTTCGTGGAGGCGTGCCTGAAGCCAATGAGCTTTATATTATACTAGATGAAAATAAACATACGCACTGCCATGGTCCAAAGCGTGACGCTCAAGTTTATCGTCTACTACGTTGTGGAGGGAAAGATTTAACAGTTTCTTTCAATGTTCTTATGCGAAAACATATCTCTGTTGAATAAAAGTGCTATTGTTTGAAAATAGTTAAGTATTATACCACACTTGTCTGAAGAATAATTTACATTAAGGGATATACAATTCAGTTTTATAGGTAATACTGTACAAATACGAATGAAATATTTAATATATTTAAATGAGTAGTTATCATTCATGTTGTTTACAGTCTGCCAAAACTACACTTATAATTAAAGTTGGCTATTGGCTTGTACCTATATTGGTTTCAGAAACCATATGATGTTGAAAGATTGATAAATATAATGAATAAGGTATCTTAACACTTGATTACATTTACTTGAATGACAAACTTTGTGTAGTTGCCATACGTTCAAACGATCACTTAGGTTATAGGCTTGTAGGAAGCACGGTATCTACTAAACCCTGATTTTAGTAAGAATCCCAATTCGTATGGCTTTATTTCTAACCAGAATACTTTCATATATTAGTATAAACGGCTATTTAAAATGGAAGTAAAAATTCCCTTCTGGAAGATCTTTTATCATACATAAACACTACTATAGGGTAGGATTTTGGTACGAGATAAAGCCTTCCAAACGAGCTCCCTTCAAAAATCATCGTAAATATATTAGCTTACATCAATTTATTTAAAGTAAAAACTCACCAGTTTCAAACTTTGTTATGCTCTTCAAAGCTTTTGCTAACACATTTATTTCATTTAACTAATCACACATTGTTGTATCTCATATATTCAGTCAAATTAATGAATGATGTCAAAATGCAACATTTAAAATTTCAGCCACAAATGTCCATCCAGTTATATTATAAAGATCAATGGCTATCCAGTATAGTATATAGATCACCGGAAGAAACCATTGGATTATATTAGAGAAGTTTATTACAGTTGGCCAACTTGTTATTTTTTCTTCTTTTTAATAGTCAGAAAAATGGCGATGTCGAGAGTTTCAAAAGATGTGGTTAGTGGCTTTAATTATAATTAAATCTATATAGCTACATTCTTATCATTACTGAATTACGATTTTGATGACTTTGTTATAATACTTTCCCTCGAAAAACAAAAAAAAATCTTAAAAATATACCCTTGTCAATAAAATGTATTTCGACATAATTTGTTATGCAAGTGGGGATCATAACAAACACAATTAAGTGAAATGTATCCACTATTAATACCCTTATTTTTCAAATTATTTTACATCAACGATACTTAAAATGACCCAAAAAATATTTATTATATTTCCAATTGCTATTCAAAATTTTAAACTACTGTAGCTTTTCAATTATTTAAAATAATACTTTTAGATACGTATGTATCTTGTTCTTGTTCAAATTATTTTAGTTTATGAAGTTTCAATCACATTTATGATCATTTTAAACCAAAATTAGCTGGTGGTTTCCATTTCCATTTTAAGTCATAACGCTTATGTGACCGAACGGTGTAAGGCACTAATCTCGCAGTAGACTAAATTGCTGATGGTGGGGGGATCGAGTTTCGAATCTCGGTCGTGTGTATGCCTTGCGAGGGTGTGTTTTCCAAAATAGTCTTCCACTCTCTCAACGCAAATGCGGGTACACCTCCAATAAATTTAACGTTCCTCATCCCTAAAACCATAAGTGATATTAGTACATAAATGTATAATCCAAATGGGTATTAAGACGCAGTGCAAAAAATGTCTTAATCAAATACCTACTAGGCCTATAAGATAATCTGTTTGACTTCCAGCAAATGTTCACGCCTACTTTATGTTCTAGTCTCAACAAGCCGATTATGTTTTTAGGGAGCAGAGTCCCTTATGGCGGGAGCTGGAATTCTCTCTCGTTCAGCCGATGAGTTCGACAACGATGTAAGTATTTCAATTACATTTGTCGTGGCTATTTACTACTATTCAATCATCACCACTAATGTTATGCATTTGCTATATATGAAGGCCTATTACTGTAGGGTCCACTATTTAAATAATCTTGCAATAAACTCACAACAAATGTTATAAATGTGCACTATTTACCTATATGCCATGTGTTAAACATGTATAGTATGTTGTATAATCATACCAGACTGCCCACCTTCATTCTTCTTTTCTAACGAGCTGTAAGTGAGGCTAAAAAGCTTAGGAAAATGTTAAATTTCTTATAAATTCTTGGACAGTAACTTATTGGGTAGGATGGCAATCCTGGTAGAATAAACTACAGCACTTCTGGCTAGCTAGTATATATATATATTGTCAAATGAAATAATACATATGGAAATAGTGATCTGAATCTGTGATATCCATGAACAATATGGGAGCTATTATTTGCTTTCGAGAAACTGCACGCCCAATGTAAGCCAACTGATATCATGGTGAGCCATTTTAAGTTAAATCGTATTAATATAGGAGCTCACTTACCGTTGAATAATATGTATATTATTTAGTTTGAGTTTTAAGACTAAAAGATTATGTGTAGTTCAGTGTAGGCCTGTGGATGTTGTTGAAGAGAAGGGAGTATGCAAGGATAGGGAAGTGTGGAGAAAGTTAGTGAGGATGGATTAAATAAGAACTTTTTTTTAGCTATATGCACAGTTTCTTGCCTACCCTGTAAGAGAACAATGGTGTGTGTACATGTGTGCGTGCATGCACATAGGCCCCTTATTGGTGTAGTTGGTTTCTTTTAAATGGTTAGCAAAACATTACCAGTAGCTTAAGATCTGTTTTAAACTATTTTATAATGTCATAAATGAATCATGGGTAATACAAGTCACACATTTTACCATATTGTATGATACAATATCACTAATGTACTTGATTGACATAATTACTATTCATGCCTTGTTGAATATCTAATCCGGAGATTGTATATGGGATGTAGTCACATATGTAACACCTATATTACTTTGTGTTTCAGCCATCCGTGGAGGCCATGTGGGCCATTAAGGCAATGGAACATGCAGAGGTGTACTTTAATGTAAGTTTTAAAGTTATATCAAAAGCTACCACTAAAAGGATGATCAAGTGGCCTTTAAGTAGTGCTTATACTGTCATATTTTCTTTGTGCCAATAGCCATGCCAATATGTTTGTTATGCAAATAAAGGTTTACACTAAAGTCATGCAAATATTTACTTGTGGAACAGTCGAGTTGAGCATGGCTGGAAGTCAAAGTCCACATCAATCAAGGTGTACTTGTTCACTTGACGCCAAAATAACATGCGAGCGCATGAAGTCATACTAACCCTTTAATTTGCCTGCCTATTGAGGTTTAGATTGTCCATTTGCCATATTTATACCAAATATTGGCATTGGCAAAACATAACAGTGTAATCGGTGATTGTTACTTCATATGTTAAAATAAAAATATTTAGACATTTTATAAAATTAATTATATGTATGAACTAAAGCTCATAAAACAAAATACAATATGTAATAAATATGATAGAATTGTAGGAAAATAAAGCACACATAAAAGTAAAATAAACATATATTTACAAACACTTCAATATTTCGTTGTTTTCATTGCATCTTCCTCTTCATGAACTTATATATGGAATATTAAAGTGTGTGTAAATATTTGTTAGTGGTATTATTTTTATATGTGCTTTATTTTCTATATTTCTATCATATTTTGCTATAACATATTATAAAACTGATTCACTATACAATTTTTGGGAAAATACCAAATTTGATAAGGAGGTGACTATGTTTGTTATTTAAAATAGAACTGATAATAATTGGAAGTTGAATAAAGACTAAACTTGCTTGTGGCTTAGAAAACAGTTGTGCTGCATGAATAAGTCAGAAATGAGGACCAGTTTCATAGTCAAACTTAGCACACCTCAAGTACAGCGCTATAATAAATACAGGACAACACCTACCTGGACCAGAATGGAATGGACTAGTTTCATATAAGCAAAACTGACCCATTTAATTCGAGTTTAGGTAGGTGTCGCCCTGTATTTAGTGTTTTCATGGTGTCTACTCAACTTGACCAATGAAATTACCTACTTTTTCTCTGATTTCCCCTGATCATTTCCTAAAATTCCTGACTCAAAAGTATTTCCACACCCTTATGTCCCCCCACCCCACGGTTTTTGTTAATCTTTTTTATGAATAATAATAAGTTTAAAAATTTAAATAATTATTTTTATTAGTATAAATATAGTATACTAGGAATTATAAAATTATAAAATATATTACACAGCTACAAACAAGACAGTCTGAATCACATTGTAACTTATTGATTTAATGATTATTATATTTCATATTTTGAGTAAAACAACATTTTTCGCAGATTTTTTTAAAATTTACTAAATTCTTCACTTGTTCCCGTTTTTTCCCGACCACTTAAAATTCCTGGCTAATTCCAATTTTCCCTGATTTACCCGATTGGTAGACACCTTGTGTGTAGCACCGCACTTGAGGTGTATTAAGTCTGACTATGAAACTGGCCCATAGTCTCGGTTATAAGTAACACTTGAAGCAGTGTTTTAAAACTATCCCCCATAGTGGATCACCAACCTTAATATACTACCTATTTCTTTGCCGAGGCTGGAAATTATATTAATTTATGTTTATCAAGCAGTAAAAAATAGAATTTTTATCAGACTTTGTTTCTTAATCTCATTTCACATGTGGTGCAAAGTATTGTTTACTTACGGTAGCAGACTTGTCTTGTACTCTTTAGCTCTTCCATCAAATATGAATTCAATTGTTATTGGGTAGGGGTTAGTGAAGTCCACTTTTTCATTTCAAAGTGAACTCGAATCGAATAATATGAGATAGTAATTACCAAAGCCAAATCGATGTTTGAATATTTTATGTTGTTTTATGGTTGAAAAAATATTAGCCTATATTTTGGTTATTTTTATAACTTTACATACTAAAATTACTTGGGGAATGTCTTATTGTACAATTGTTTCTTATAATTTATTTAGTGTTTTTTTATAGATCAAATTATTATCATAACTTACAATTCAATTGTTTTAGATGTTTTCCATATGAATATTGTTTTTTATTGTGCATAACAACTTGGAATGGCAATATTTGACCATTATTGGTGAAGATTTGTAATTGTTGAAACCTGAATTTTTTCAAAGTGAAGTCGAAGTTGATAGATATTTGTTTCCAAGCTAAGTCAAAGCTCCGCACATTCTTATCTGGTGTTTGACCCTCTTCAACAATTGGCCGAGACAACTCTACTAGTTTCAGTACATTTAACACCATCTTCTGAGTAATTAAATAATGTTGGCGACATTTTATAACAGTGAATAAAAGAAACGTGTTTCTTTGCAGATTCTTTGTTCCGTTGATCCGAAGCTTCTGAGACTGACCCCTCATGACAACGCCATCTATACAGCTTTTCGAGAAGAATTCCCTGATCTGAAGCTTGGCAAACTCACTGAAGAGGATTTGAAAAGTACTGAAGCTAAACAGGTACTTGCAGCAAAACTTGCTTTGTTAATGACTGTTCCAAGTACCAGCTTGGTTGGGGTCTTGATTTCTACTCGGAGTAATTTTTTCTATCAGAAATTTTCCATTTTGTTTTCCCCTAGAGATGAATTTACTTACAACTAACACTCATCATACATTCGTAAATTAGTTAGTGTTAACTGTGAGTATCCCAAATAAGTGACAATATGTGCAATTACTAAAAATGATAGTAGGGTTTTTGGATAGGGATGGGACCTCGAATCCTTAAGGATATCCAAGATTTGAGAAAATTTTGGATTCAAAACTAAAATATTTAAAAAAGATTACTTTTATTCAACTATTCAAGTAAAATTTGTTTTAGAGCTCTAATCTGCTTATTGGTTGTTCAGAACCAATTATAATAATAGTCAAACTTGACAACCAGACCTCAGAACAGTAATTTAACACTTAACTAAATGTATTATTTAGACACACGCTCGTGGGTTTATTAATTGTATTTATTTTATACGATAATTCACTGTTATAATGTTTATTTAAAATTGTTAGATTTTGGTTATGAGAGTAACCGTTTGGTTTTTCTGTATAGTTTTGAAGTTTGCTTTTGCTGTTTAGTTCAAATTAGTTATTAAAAGCAAGAGAACGTTCAAAGTGGCCTTATATGCTGAAAACAAATATGGCCATTGAATAGAAGCTAGGCTTCCAGTTGGTGACGTAGAGGAACTTGTTGCAGTTTGGACAGAGTTTGTGTTTACAAAATTTAAACTTTATATTATTTTACAAACATTTTGTATGCTTTTTCCTCTTTATTATCACAAACCATTTATTTATGTTAAAGATATGCGAGGCCAGTTATAAAAATATTAATAACTGAATATAATACCATTAAATGTAAAATTTCACACTATTTAACCTGCAATTGCCACAAGAGTTAAAAGAAAAACTAGAATGAATTTACTAGACTTTATTTTCTTAAATTCGATTATGAAAAATATAACTATACTGTAATCCTTGGGGAAGTAAGTTATTGTTAAAAGTGATAGATAATATTTTTAGTGATAAATAAAATGATAGAATATTAGGAAAATGATAAAGCACTAATAAAAGTAAAATCACTAACACATATTCACACACACTTTGATATTTCAATGCTATTATAGCATCTTCCTCAGGAAGTAGTAGTAATTAGAGTGAACAGGATTTTGTCTTTAGTGATGCCCACTTGATTGGTATAGATGAAAACTTCTCTGGTGGAGTTGAAATTCCCTGAATGATTCTCTATTACTTTATGGATGGTGGTGGTACTGGTGTAGCCCCTGGGTTGAAATTAGCGAATATTTAGGATAGGTGGTTTTCTAGACTTTGTGATCCATCGATGTGGCAGTTCCCATATTCTTAACAGAGACATATTACATTGTGTCTTGTGGAATGATTTTAACACCTTGACAGTGTAGCAGTCCTCAAAGTTGAGGTTATGGTTTTTCTGGATTCTTAATTTTGGTGTCATGGCGGTGTCCATTCATTCGTTTATGGAGAGTTTCAGTGGGGAGGCCAACATATTGTGCAGTACATTGTTGGCATTCTAGTTGGTAAAATAAATATTAATAAGAGATATTACATTGTATTGCATCTTCGGGAAAACAATTGATAATGGATATACCATATTGACCCGAAAATAGGCAGCATCTTTTTCCCAAAATTATCCTTTAGAAAACCATAGTGTGTCCTATAATTGCACCTTTAAATAATACATAACAAATGTTTTACCTTTGTGGACTCCATGTTTATATCAATATATATATAGAAATAGTTTAGTAAAAATTTAACTTTAAGCCAAAATGGTTAACAGAATTGAGTAGTCAAAATTCAAAACTGTTACTACTAGAGACTTTTTGTTGCAGTTGGTTGGTTACATGAATTTACTTTACATCCAATACTGTTTCCAGCCTGTGGCCTGGGTTACTTTTTTTTTATTAAAACCATATATTTTCCACTATCGGCTTGCTAGGCCTGTCGTAGCTTCATATGACTTATAATCCAACTTAAGACTAGGACAGGCACAACATCCAGTCCCAGGACTCTAATTCATCACTTTGAAAGGGTAAACCCAAATTTCATCAATAATAAATGTTTCGGCCATGCCGGGAATATAACCCGAAACTCTTAACTCAGTTGACAGACACGCTACCGACTGAGTTAAGGTGTCAGATTGGTTATATGAATAAGTACTTTCAATATTTTTTTTTCTATAAAATGACAATTAAATGTCAACTTTATTTTACAGACATAATATGAAAAAATAATTGACACAATTGTATCCAGGGCTGGGAAGTTTAGTTCTTTTACTATATTTTTGATACTGTTAAATTTGTTGTTTTCCTTTTATTTTAATTGGTAATTCACAATTTGGTTTAACTAGTAAATACCATTGTTTAAAGTTTGTAATGCTAGTTTAAGATTAACTGTGGGACTTGGGTTGGATTTTATTTGTACCTTGAATTTTTTGGTGAAAATGTTCACTCTTTGTACTAAAATTATAAGTTTTTATTTCTCTGACGTACCAATAAGATTTATAATGTGAATTTGTTTGTTATAGAAATGGAGACCATTCTGTGAACAGTTCAAAGATATAATTGAAGATTTCAGTTTTGGTACTCTCTTGCGACTGGATAGTGAAGGGGAGTATTCGGAGGAGAATAGTATCCTTGTGTCCAGAATACAGTTCTATGCCATAGAACTAGCACGAAACCGAGAAGGACTTAATGATTGTGTTAGAAGCACTTTCAAACCTCGTAGAACCACCAAGAGTTAGTGAGTGCCGAACCCAGACACAAATCATAAAGAAATGTTTTTATAATACTTTTCAACAGAAGTGATTGAAACATCTCGAACTGTTTTTATAATAATTATGCTTTTTTATATGTTTATATATATATATTTTTTTGTGCCCTACGATTTACCAGCAACTCCTATCTTCACTTTGAACATGCATTTCCTGGAGAGACTTAAGACTAAAATATTAGCACACTCCACCAAAACTGCATCTGATTATTGCTACTTGTAATTTTTTTTTCCTCCCATCCAATTAAATTGATTCCACACTTTCAAAATGTTTGCTTTGTCAAAGGATGTGCTATAATCAAAATATTGTCTTGGAATATTGACATATTCGTATTAAATAATTTCACACATTATACACTTATATATATATTCACATACAATGTCCATTTTCTGTGTTTGTACTTTGTTTTATTCCTTTCAACATGTTCCTATCATTTGTTACCAATTTCCCTTTCCTTCCTTTTTTTTGGGGTTCCTCTTTAAGAAATTGTGTTGCGCGTTTTACACTCCCTTTTGATGAGTTCTGAGAGAATGAAAACCAAACTGGGGGATTTCGGTGGTAACAGTCCAGTGATAGCAATGTAAAGAACTTTGTGATAGTTTTTGGTTGTGTACGAGGGTTTTAAAATGAAATATCCCGCTGCATGTGAAGTCATTGCCCTAATAAGATTTCTTTACGCAGAAAAAACCCAACACATACAGCAAAAATGTATTGCTCACTTTGTCAAGTTTATGGCCCATGTGTAATGAATGAAGGTAAGGATAGGAAATGGTGTCATGAATTTAAAAATGGCTGAACAAATGTTCAGAATGAGGAACAGAGTAACCACCCTTCTAGTGTTTCTCCAGATTTGACTGAACGTTTGATAAAGATGCAGTGAAAAAAGACACTTTAATCTTTCTGAACTTTTATCAGATATGCCCTCATTTCGAGTACTCTTCTGTAAGATATTATATTGTCAACCAGAAGCTTCAGAATTGTAAAGTTTGTGCTTGATGGGTGCAATTGAAGAAATTCCTTGGCCCACAATGCTTCAGGAACACTGACGAGCTCATAAAGGTGGTCTAGAAATGGCTGAACTCGTGTGTGTACAAAATCTAGTTCCATGCGAATAAAACCTTTTCTAACTAATTTTAGTGAATCAATTTATATAAGCAGCAATATATTTTTCTATACATAAAATACCTTACCAAAAATATTCGGCATCGAGAATATTTCATATATTTGATTAGTTATCTTTGAATTAAAAAAGTGGACTTGGAACACCCCTGGTTCTTAACATGATTGTCAATACTTTGATTCTCAGTTATCAAATCACTGAATCTTCTGACATTCGAAACAAACTAGTTCAGAATTTGGTTATTTCTTCCCACCAATTAGTCCCTAATTGGTTTAGCTACCATTTCATTGTAGTGCCAACAAATGTCGACGAAGTTAATTTTGTTTTAGTATACATCTATATCAATAAAAGCCAAATACCACTGACTCACTGTATCTCAAGAACAACAAGGCCTAGGAAGCTGAAATTTTGCATGGTGATTCTTATACTGTAGAGGTGAACTAAGAAAGATTTTTGAAAAATTCGACTCCTCAGAGGCCTAAAATTGGCCTAAGGCCTGAACCCATTTATCGGTTTATTTCCATGGTAACAAAACATAGAGCGCTGAAATTTCACATAGTGGTATGTTTCATATGTTCATTGTTTTTCAAAAATTCAGATTCTAAGAGGCCTAAAACTGTCCTAAGGCCAAAACACGTTTATTCCATTCTATCTCTATATGGTGGTTTGTCTTCTAAAACTGTCCTAAGGCCAAAACACGTTTATTCCATTCTATCTCTATATGGTGGTTTGTCTTCTAAAACTGTCCTAAGGCCAAAACACGTTTATTCCATTCTATCTCTATATGGTGGTTTGTCTCCTAAAACTGTCCTAAGGCCAAAACACGTTTATTCCATTCTATCTCTATATGGTGGTTTGTCTCCTAAAACTGTCCTAAGGCCAAAACACGTTTATTCCATTCTATCTCTATATGGTGGTTTGTCTCCTAAAACTGTCCTAAGGCCAAAACACGTTTATTCCATTCTATCTCTATATGGTGGTTTGTCTCCTAAAACTGGCCTAAGGCCAAAACACGTTTATTCCCCCCTATCACCACGTGTTTGTTCGTATTCTACTCTCTTTTTGCCAGGTGATTCTTTTACTGTAGAGGTGCATTATAGAACGCTTTTTGAAAAATTCAACTTCCAAGCGTCCTAAAACTGGTCTCAGGCCTAAACCCATTTATTAGTTTTTTTATCCCGTATCTGTCAGTTATGTCTCTAACAGTTGTGTGGGGTCTGTTAAAAAAAATTCGGATTTCACTTGGCGATGTTATGTAAGCGTATTGTAATGTTTCCTTGGATTTCCATCCCATTGTAATTTCACACTTTTTTTTTTATAAACTTTGCACTAATTTCTATTTTCGAGTGTATAATAAATGTTTTGGAATGAACTGAGGTGTGAAATAAATCTATCAATTGTTTTTAATATCAAAGGATTACAGGTCAATGTCCAGTGTACGAATACTTTTGACCGCATGTTTAGATTCCATTTATTTATTTTACTCCATATTATATGAAGTTGTTACATAATTTATGTTTCTTAAATAAGGTTTTTATCTGATCTAAAGCCACGTATGGTTAAAAATATTAATTTAAAAATAATAAAAATTGTATACACACAAATTATAATGGAAATTTTTTTTTACACAAGTGTACGAATATTTAGAACTTTTATTTCAGAGTTATTTTTATCCAGGCTGTCCAGTCCAGTCGCTACTCCGCTAATGTACACCTGTGTCAACCTGTTCTCACGCTTTATTTTCTCTTCACCTCCAATTTAGTTTTTCCATATATTTTCTACTTCTAAATACCTATTTTTATTTCTGACTCATTTTTACCACAACCCTATAGTTGTGCTACCAGGTGTTTCTTTCAAATTTAGTATTCCATTTTAAGATAATATTCTTTTCCCATAATCAGAGTTCATTTTTATTACCTGTTTACCTTGAGTTCATGTAATGAAGTTTTAGGTTTTTTTTTGTTTTTTTTCAATATTTATAGCAGTTTTGCCATTGAATTTTATCGCTGATATTATCTGAATGAGACACTTTCTACTCATTCTTATTTTGTGACAAATTTTTTATTTGTATCATCTTCCACATACTTAAAAATACACAGATTATTTCTCATAGTTACCTCTATTTT
Source organism: Timema bartmani (assembly GCA_902151455.1). Lineage (NCBI taxonomy): Eukaryota > Metazoa > Arthropoda > Insecta > Phasmatodea > Timematidae > Timema > Timema bartmani. The sequence continues at coordinate 72,398 of CABFWB010001929.1, read as the reverse complement.
TCTTTTCCCAATACACATTATTAGGCATGTTGCTCATTGATATTTATGGCGTGATGGTACCTCACCATGTTGTGCCTATGAAGGGGGACGGATCGTTTTTTTCTATTCCCTATCTTACTTCATGTTCGGCACTGATTTGCTGGCAGGCCAGTGTTGCACAGCACATTTGTAACAACTGGCGACGATTTCAAGAGTTCACTATGATGCCGTGTGGAAACATATACAGAACCATGGTTGAGTACCAGGCTCACATGTCCCTCTGCACCACATACGCCACCCAGTGTGAAATTAGGGTTGCTTATGAAATATACCCTTACGATCTGGTGGTGTATCGTGATGGAAACACAGCCTGAAGAGTCTGTTGAGTGAAGGCCCATATTAAGTTTTAGGTGTTCTGGTCCCATGATGTCATCACCTTTTGAACTCCTCAACAACCACCTGTTGTCGCTCGCCCTATCCTTACATCACTAGATGTAACTAGCCTGCAAGTATTGTTGTCCAGCGCTCTGCCAATGACAAAACCGATAATGAATTTCTTTTTACTGATTTATCTTACCCTGCTCTTCCTAAAAAACAGTATCTTTCTGTTGTGCCTGATGATGATCTGAATTCTCCCCATGACTTGGACAACAGTTCCAAAGTTAATCCTTCCAAAGAGGAAAAAAGTGCCACGTGAGATTCACCAATAGATTAAAAAGAAAAAATATAGGGAGTCTGTAAAAGAAATACGGGGGGAAAAAAACCAATGCTCATAGGCGGTCAGTACAGGATGATCACAAGAAAAATCCAGATATTAATAGGGAGGGTGTTAAGAAATACACTGCGAAAAATCCTGACTCTCATAGGGAGGATGTCAGGAAATACACAAAAAAAATCCTGATGTGAATAGTGCAGCAGTTAAAAGATACCATGCAAATCCTAATTTAAACAGAGCTTCCTATCCAGATACGCAAACAAACATCCCGAAGTCAATCAAGAAGCTGTTAGAAGATACAATGAAAATAAACAATTGGTTGTGGAAAATAAAATCTTTATCAGGATTCAAGTAAGACTAGGATACAGACTACAGTAAGGACAAGGTTGTTTCTATTGGACAGAAAGTCTAATGCAAGTGGTGTTACACAAAAATGTGGAAAGAAGAAAGCCTCGATCTATATTGTAGCAAGGGCAAAGTAAATATTCCTCCAATTGAACAGTCTCCTGATCCTCTCCACAGCCTCCTTAATAATGATCATCCCGAGTCTCAACATTTTTTGACAAACATTAGGAAGTAATGGATGTTTTCAAATAACATCCTTTGGAGCTAAGGAGGTACACAAGGGAAAAATTTTATTCCAACTTTTAAGGTTCATGAGCAAGTTTACCACAGGATAGGAAGTTTACCTTCATCACGACAAAACTAATCATTTTTACAAATATATATTTTGCTGGCAATGATTAAAAAGAGGCGGAAATTCGGTCCAATATCTTTCCTGTTATGAAGCCCTGGTTAGACGGACAACTTCAAAAAGTTCTGCATGATTACAATCCTTGAATAAGAGTTAAAACTGCAATGGAGAATGCCCAGAAGGTCAAGAGTTGTAAAGTGTGAGCCGTGTTCTTTTCACTATAAAAGCCATATTGTGTTAGTCCCTTTTATATGTTTCTATCTGACAAGACTTGTATTAATCACAACTTGTGAATGTGAGGAATTCCAGGCCTCTACCGTGGTTCGGATTCCACGTTAAACTGTAGGTCCTCCATTTCATCTCACAATCACCCTACCATTGCACATTAGCGTAAGTGCGTATAACCCGAACGGGTAGTAAGACGCGGTGCTCTAATAATAATAATAATAATAATAATATATGTTTCTATCCACCTTTCCTATACCTTCTTCCAAATATAATGCAATTGCCTCATATAGTGAAAAGAGGTTTTTCTTATTGAGATATATTATATATTCGCATCCAATGTCCTTTTCCTGTGTTTGTCCTTTATGTTTTACCTTTTACATGTTCCTATCTATGTGTCCTATCATTCTTTACAATTTCTAATTTTCTCCCTTTTGTGTTTTTTGGTCTCCTCTTTTAGGAAGTTGCATTGCCCGTTTCACACTCCTCCCCGATGATTTCCGATAGAATGAAACCTGGGTCGGGGGATTGGGCGGTGACGATTGATTTTCTTTAAGAGGCATTGGCAGCAATGTAAAGTGTTAACTGTGTTCTTCTTTTCACTATAAAAGCCATATTGTGTTCGTTCCTTTTATAAGTTTCTATCCATCTTTCCTGTACCTTCTTCCAAATATAATAAAATAAAGTTATAATTTAAAATTAAAATCCCCTTTTTAAGAATCTGAAATAATCTTTAGGATTTAAGGTATATAAAACAGAACAATTGTTATATGTATTTACTATTTATTGGTAAATTTATAATATAGTTTCCAACTGAAGAAGCTGCCTGTGACAGTGAAGGCTAATAAAATCTGTAAAGCCTTGCTCACATGAGGTTAATAAATCATGACAGTTGCTAGAGAGTGTGACAGTAGTGCTTTCATGGCAATACCGTCAACTATAGCAGCCACTTGCACCGTGTAAACGGGTTTGTAACTCACTGCAGCAACAGTGAGCTATTTCGCCAAGTAGATGTTGTTTAGTAGGCATACATTGCTTCTAAGCTGATGAAGATTTATTATAAACGGTTTATGTTTGTTTTGCGCATAGCAGTGATTATAGAAGGATTGAGGATATTCCAATGCTAGCTTCTTTAACCGTATGTTTCCTACTACCCATTTTTTTCATCCACTTCTGTTTCTTTTTAGTAAGTTTATTTACCTGAATAGTAATCAGTTCCTCAACCACTGTAGCAACAGCTCGCACAAGTTCCACCATACTTGCGGTGGTGGAGGTATTCACTATCAGTATCACACTATCACATTGATTTCAGTCCAACGTGTGAACAGATACTGCCGTGGCAGTAACTATCGCTCTCTGAAATGACTTCCACAGCCGTGAAAGTAGTGTGAACGAGGCTTTAGTGTTTTATTTTAACAGTTTGTAAACATGCATCGCCCAGGCAAGTGTGGTGCTTACAACTTTCATTTTGAACCAAATATATTTACTGTAAATACACCAACACACACAGAAATAAATATAAAAATATATATTACATTAATATTACATAAAGGAACTATAAATATCCCCAACCAGTTCAAATGAAGAGCCACAACTTTATAAAATATGTCATTCTGGCAATACAATACCACAACAAACAATAATAGTACAGTAATTACAGAAGGAAGACTTGCATCGAGTCATCATAACTAATTTCTGTTGTAAGATTACATCAAGATAGAACACATGTCGATATAAGAACCATGTCTTGATCTCTAGCAAATACTGTTTCAGGTATTAAATTAGTCAACTGAAATATATTTTTTATGAAATGTCAAGAATTGTTTACCTCTAAGTCATACCATTTTGTGAACATCTTGAACTTTTGTATTGACCCTGGGATGTATTGTGAATTTACAAGTTTACTGAAAAATAACAACATCATCACACAATATGCTCTAAACCAATGACAAGCCGCTTGGTGCGAATTTAAATAGTTTCAAGCTTTGCTCTGCACCACAAAGATCTCCTTGCAAGAGCCAGTTAATAATTCACAATTAACCAACCACTAAACACATGTATGGTGTAACTAGACAAATGTCAATAACTGCATGGAGTGTGACAAAACTAGTGGTGTGTGAAGCATTGAAAACTTTGACTTGGAGTATTTGCTCGCTTCAACTTTGATTTGATAGAAAAATTCCTGATTCAACAATTAAAGTTTACACACATATGTGTTTATTTTTATATGTGTTTATTTTTTTAAATTTTCTGTTGTTATTTCCAACAAATGTGTTTGTGTAAAAAAAATCTGAAATAATTATATTACATTTTGGAATAACAACTTAATTTATCATTTTAAGAAAAAAAAAATTAGTTAATTAAGTTTGGAATATTGCATTTTGTAAATTATATTTAATCTCCAACTTCATATGGTTTTGCAAAGTATTTTTTTTCCCAACATTAACCATTTTTTTAAATATTCAAACTTAGATTTGGCTTCAGGAATATCTCATATTATTTTATTCTACTTCACACTCTCCTAGACAAAACACACAAAAACAAAATGTTGCTAGTCAGTTGCTTCTAGCTTTCATTGCAAAGCAGATTCTGGTCTCTATTTTCAATGAAAATGTGAATCAAGCTTTGAGCACAGACTTACCATAGCTGAGGGTCTCCATATTTTAAACTCAAGTGGAGTTTTATGATGCATTATAAAAGTAATTCATGGTCCATGGTATTCATTATCTCTGCAGGCACACATTAGGTATTCTCAAGTACCCACTGAGCTCAAGTAGAACTTGAAGTTGGTTGTGAAATATTTGTGCTTGCAAAAAAATATTTGAAATTAACAAGATGTGAAACAACCGGTTTCAGAGTTGGTTGCTTATAGTTAAAGCTAATCTTGTTGAATTAAAAAAAAAATATTCAAGGTTTTCTTTTTATTTCACATATTGCTACAAATGTCAAATTTAATTTTTCTTAAGTAATTTATTAATATGACTTTGAGTAGCTTATAAACAACGAGACCTTTTCAAATTAATTTTTATAGTGAACGTCTTCAATTAAATGAAAGTACACTCCATTTACCCTGAAAGGTAGCAGTCCTACCTTGATTGATTACACTATGGACTTATCTTATAAGCCAAACCATGAAAGGTAGCTATGTTAATGACGGGTTCAAGATGGCCAGTTCACACGTCAGTAACCCCCGGAGAGCAACCATTCCCTTTATTGGGCGAAGTCTTCTCTGTGATTTGTCTCTGGAGCATCGCCATCTCGATCTTGAGAGAATCCAGACAACTGCGGAGGTTACTTAGAGGCTTGTTAAGTGGAAGCACCGTGCTCTGTTGCAAGAGTGCGGAGATCAATGTCTCGTCATACTGTGCAGGTGGCGATGGCAGGCTAGATGTCAAGTCTGGCAATTTGTCCTTGCTGCTGTCACAGCCATATGCCTCCAGTTTCAATCTCAGGACCTGAACAAATGACAACAGTGGCTGGTCAGATAGTTACAAGTCCAAGGCATCACTCTCGCAATAGACTGGACCGCCTATGACGAGGAGATGGTATTTGAATAATACACAAATGTGGGTACACTTCCTCTAAATTCAAACACATTAGCATAATTATTACATATGCCTATAACCCAAACGGGCAGTATGATGCGGTGCTAAAAAATTAGCCAGTCAAACAGTGAACCAACAAAATATTAGGTTTTTTACAAGTTCCTGTAAAAAACATTTACTTTTGGAATATTTATTTTCATTTAAGATATTTAATGCGATTTCTGTACAAAGTGAGTTTTACTAATCCATAACTGAAACAAAGCCCAGATAATAGGTTGGGTAGTAGCAACAAACATGATTTAAGAGGAAACTATTACCTCTTTAAGGTGCGGCAGAAGGGAGCGCGAGTAATTTTACAGTTTTTATAGCATTACATTTTGTTGGCCAAAACAAATCAAATACTTCTCCAGTAGCAACGTAGAGTTTAGTTTTAATTTGATTTATTTTTGCCAAAAAATTTATATTCTATAAAAATTGTAAAAATACTTGCGCTCCCTTCTGCCGCACCTTAAGCAAGTGCAGTAATGTCAAGTTTGACACACTATCTGTTCCAAATGCTTATGAATGTACCATCCAATTTTCATTGTAAGAACCTTACATGACAGTATAAAAGTTACTAGATCTACTTTAACATATTCATACGTCAAGACATGTGATCTGCAACTGTCACTTTTGATATATAGTATCACAAGATATAAAATAATCATATTATATTAAAATGTTATCACTGCTAACGACAAACAAATATGTTTCTATATAAGGAAAACTTCTTTTACCTTTATAAAGTAATTGTATTATATTTGGACTAAGGCACTGGAAAGGTGGATAGAAACATATAAAAGGTACAATACCATATGGCTTTTACAATGAAAAGAACACAGTTCACACTTTACACTGCTTCCATTGGACAGAGAGGTAATGGTTGCCTTCCGTTAGTGGTTTTTGATTTCCTCTCTTAGGAAGTTGCACACTCCCTCCTTATTATCTGATAAAATGAATCCTAGGTCAGGGGATTGGCTGGTCGATCAATTTTCTCCTTCAAATGTGTTATTATTTTCTAAAAAATTCCTTCACACCATAATCCTGCTTGTCCTCTGACCTTGGTATTCTCGGAGCTAGAGTGCAGCACAGCTCTCAACTCGGCAGCCTGTCTCTGTAAATCAAACTTGTCCTGACGTACAGCCTCCAGGTCAGATCTGAGCGCCGCTATGTCATGGTTCAAGGTCGCAATGGTATTGTTCAAAGTGATCTCTCGTGCTGCCCACCTCTCCTCGACCAAAGATATCTTCTTCTCCAGTCCGTTTGCCTCTTGTGTCTTCTGATGGAGATGGTAGCTAAGTGTCTGGACAGACAATTACAAATGATCACTTCAAGAATTGGATTTACTTTGCAGTCTTATTTTATTAGGTAAAGATTAGCAGTGAAATCACAAGAGGGCCAGGTTGGCTCTTTTAATGTCGACAAACTATGCATATTCTGTTATAGGACTAAATCAAAAAGCTAAACATAAATTGAAATCGCTTTTTAATGAATCTAAATTCATATTTTCATTAAATCTTTCAAAAAAATTAATAACTTTTACAAATTAGTATGAGTTTTTTCCATTCAATTCTTTGTTCACATTATTTAAATTGCCATAAAACTGAAATTGCAACAAAATGAGAGAATTTCCACCTTAGTGTGAATCCATATCAAATTAAGTGGTAAATTATTGGTTTGGATTCTGGTACTTATGGTTGTACTAAATTTATGTTGAGCCAAACCACTAGTTGAGTATCATAATCACTCCAAATAAACATTCAATATTTGAAAAAGTTTTTAGTCTGGAATATGAAATCTTTCGAAACCAAATTTCTATATGTACTTAAAAATTCCAAAGACTTATCACTTACTTAAAAATTCAAAGGACCCATCTCTTCCTTAAAAAAATTCAAAGGACCTATCTATTCCTTAAAGAAAGAATCTCTTCCGTAAAAATTCCAAGGACCTATCTCTTCTTTAAAGATTCCAAGGATTTATCACTTCCTTAAAAATGCTGAGGATTCATCACTTCCTTAAAAATTCCAAGGATCTATCTATTCCTTAAAAACTCAAAGAACCTATCTCGTCTGTAAAAATTCCAAGGACCTATCTCTTCTTTAAAGATTCAGAGGACCTATCACTTCCTTAAAAATTCCAAGAACCCATCTCTTTAAAAATTCAAAGCACTCATCTATAAAAATAACATCAATGAGGCTATGTCTTCATTTTCCATTTTATTTTCAGGCTTTAAACACACTTTGGTTGGACCTTATCAAATAGTAATCAAGGCACAGACCTCGGAAAGGAATGTATTCAAGTGCACTCGCCTTGATCTGATCGGCAAGTACAGGGTCCTTGGCGCGGCTTTCCTCCAGTTGGTCCCTCAGCCTGTTAACCTGCTCCCGGCACTCCTCGTGAGACTTCTGTTCCTCCTCCAAGTCCTTGTGGAGCCGAGCATTGGTCGCCTGCAGGACCTCACACATTGACTCTGCTCTGCCCAGGTCGATCTTCTTGTTGTCAAGGACATCGTTGGCCGTCTCCAGACCCATGCGGAGGCTCGAAACTTGCTTCTTCAGCTGGGACGTCTCACACTTCTCATTAAACACCTGGAACACGATAACACTCGTTATGAGTATCAAATCAATTTCAGCACAGTTTTGGCTGTTTGGTCTAAGGTGTGGGTTTACAATGATGGGGAGATTGTAGTTTGAATCCTGTTTGTGAATATTGAGGGTTTTCCTACTCTTCCTCAACGCAACTGTGGGTACATTTCCTATAAAATCATCACTGTATCATCCCTATTCCATTATGATGATCATAAATGTGTATAATCTGAACAGAAAAAACACTCTTTGCAGCTCTGGTATTTAATTCTTTCACCTAAATGGCTAGGATTACTCTAGGATTATTTCCTTACATCTTCACTATGTCGATCAAGTCATCTAGCTTTATAATCCTATTTCAGGATGAATTAATAACACATAATTATCATCATCAAGATCTAATGTTGAGGGTTTTCCTACTCTTCCTCAACACAACTGTGGGTACATTTCCTATAAAATCATCACTGTATCATCCCTATTCCATTATAATCCTATTTCAGGATGAATTAATAACACATAATTATCATCATCAAGATCTAATGAATCCCCCGCTACTTTTAACTTTCAAAAGTATAACCTTATTTGGGTTGAAAATGAATTTTATACCTAACACATACATTTTCTTTAGCTATGAAGTTTTTAAGCTGTCATTTTCCTCTCAGAATATTAATTTTAACTATAGTTTTTATATGTGCTAATACAAAAATTAACCAAACAAACTAAATTTTAAACCAAAATCTCTCAAAAGAGCAAGCAGAGTGGCTAAATAATCACACCCCTTTGTTGATACCTAGCTCTGGTGACATTTCCTGAAGCTGTAGTGTCCACCCTGATGTTCCTGAAAGATCCTTATCTTACCTCTTTCCTCAAGTCTTTGATGATCATGTTACACTTGTGTATCTGGTCTTGCAGTTCAGCCACCACGACCTGGCTCTGCTGCAGTTGGAGTTGTCTCGCCCGATGTTCCAAGAGGTCGGTCAGTGGAGGGTCCTCTGTAGTTGGGATCTCCTGCTCCTTACTTGTACTCTCCAACAGTTTACCCCTCTCCCTTTCCAGTTCTAGCATAGCCTGCTCCACTTTATCTGTGGCTTTCTTCTGTTCGTCGTACTTGCTACTCAAGGCTTCACACTCACACTTGAGACGAGTCACCTGTCGGAATTCAAACATTGCGGATTATTATCATTAGGGTCCTCACTTAAATACTATAGGCCGGTTTTTAAAAATTATCTTTTCATCGCATCTTAATAACCATTCAAGTTACACACACAGATCAAGTACTACACTACTCACTTCGGTGGCCGAATGGTCTAAGCCATCATTTTCACAGATAACGATAGATTGGGGTTTGATTCCTGATCAGATGTACTTAGTCTTTCCCCCCTAAATGGTTTTCCACTCTCACTCCACGCAAATGTGAGTACACTTCCTCTAAATTCAACCTTCTTTATCCATAACACATCATAGTAATTGATACATAAACATATAACTTAAACAGACAGAAGGATGTGGTCCAAATAAATAAATAATTACAGCACTAATGGGACAAGGATGAGGACGGTAGAATTTCTAGTAAATGTACCCACATTTACATATAGGGAGTGGGTATCGTGTTAATTCTTTATAAAACTGATGTGTTCTTACAAAATTTTAGAACAAGATTGATCACATACTTAAAAAAACAAAACAAGTTTTTGTGTGAAATCTTCACAAACCTCTGCTTTGAGAACTATGACCCCCGTATCGGCCCCTTCCTCCGAGTGCACCCTCATGCTCTCCAACTGTTTCTCTGCCGCCTTCCTCCCTCTCATGTGCTCCTTCACCTTCTTGAGAAGTGTGCGGACATTCGCCTCGTAGCGCCGGTGTTTCTCCTTGTGTTCAGTCTCAGCGAGTCTTAACATCGCTTTCATCTTGTCCACCTCCTTGCGGCTGGATTCTATCTGCTTGAGGTATTTCTCTTCTTCACCGGTAGAGATCGTTTGTGTTGTGATGTCAAACACATTGGAATGGTCAGTTAAAACACGCCTTGGTTCCCTCATTTTTTCACATTCGGCTTCTAGATTTCTCTGTACCTGTTGCAGGTTCTCAATTTCACACACCAGATGATCTTTTCTCTCTTGTACCTTGTCGAGGCATTTACTCGCGGCAGTTAGATTGGAGCACAGTGCTTGAAGCTCGGAAACTTTATGAGGACTCTTCTCGTCGATGGTGAGCGTGTGTTTATTTTCCAAAATTGATGCAATTTTTTGCCGAATTTCTTCTACCAATTCAAATATCCTGTTGAAGACTGGATGAACGAACCCATTTTCTCCTGACAGGATCAAGTTTTCTCGAGGAATCTTGGAGTGGTCATAATCAGTGTTGTTTTCCACCATATTGAATGACTGATTATTTTCAGTGTGTTTAATCTGTTTGTTGAGGTTTGTTTCATGCAATTGCTGCGAGACTTGTTTTAACCTAACACTGAGTTGGTTCTTTTCCTCCTCGGAGCCTCTACAGAGAAGGTTGAATTGCTCTATCACACCGTTTGCTTGCTCAAGTTGTTTATTCACGGACAATATGTCGGCCGATAGTTTTGTATTTAACCTTTCCAAGGCTTCGACTTTGGCTTGAGATCTCTTCAACTTGTTTTCCAACTCTTGTTTATCTCTGTGTAAGTTTGATATCGTGTTTTCTTTAGCTTGTAAGTCGTCTTTATGAACCTCGAAGCTTCTGGCCTGATTCATGAGCTGCTGTTCCCTAAATGTGAGTGTCTCTTCTTGTTTTGCACCCTTAACCTGTGCATTTTCAAGAGCCTGATTTAAGTTGGTGATTTTGTTGATAAGTTCTTGGTTACAGACTTTCAAATGTTCTGAATGACTTTCCAAAGTTTCCACGGATTGTATCCTGTACCGCATTTCTCGGCATTCCTCCTTGAGTTTGTCGAGTGCTTCCAGCTGAGAAATAAGACTATCTCTCTCGATAGTCAGTTCCCTCAATTGTATTTCCAAGTTTGACATGTGCTTTTCTTTATTTCTAAGTTCCACTTTCATCACTTGGTAACTCTTGGTGATATGGGCGAAATCTTCTCGTAATGTTTCGATCGCACTTTCGACTTCAATCTTCTCTCTAGCTGCAGCAGACAAAGCGACTTCTAGATTGACCTTTTCATTTTTAACCTCATGCAGCAAATGTTCCTTTTCTTTCAAGTTTATTTCAACACCATTTAAGGTTGTTTCAAAGTTCCTACATTTATTTTCAAGATTTTGATACATTAGTTCCCTCTCGTTTAGCGTTTTCTGAATGGTCGTCACCCTCACCATGATCTGCGCATTCTCAGCTTCAATTCTTCCTATCGTTGCGTCCTTGGCGGATAGTTCTCTATACAAGAACGCCACTTGTTGTTCCAGGTCTTGAACTGATAAGTTTGATGCACTGATATGAGTTTGTTTTTCTTCCTCTATTTTCTTAAGTTTGGCAGCAATGGTGACCATGGTCTCAGAGGAATCTTCTTGGCGTATTTGGCCCAGTATTATCGTCTCTCTCTCCACCATGTCGGCCTGTATAGCTTCCAATTTACTCATCATGGTCTCTTTCTCTTTCACAGCTCTCTGATGTGTCTCCTCACAATCTTGCTGTAGGTTGGCAACTTCACTTTTCAGTTTCTCCACCAGGTGGCTGTGAGAAACAAGATTCGACTGACTGCTCATCAGCTCCTGTTGGACCTTAACTTTTGCCGTCTGACACGCATGAAGTTGATCTCTATACCAGTGACTAGATTTACGCACAGATTCTACCTCGTTCTTTAAAGAAGTCAGATTGTTTTCTGCTTTTAATTTGGCTTGAAGAAGAGCTTGGAGTTCTATATGTTGATCTGCAACTTTTGTTTTTAGTCCCTGGATAGCTCCATCTTTGGAATCCGTCTCTACCCTAAGCTCGTTAAGTTCTATCCTTAATTTCTCATTTATTGTTTCCATTTCTTTGAGATCATTTCTAAATCTTTCCATTTCAGAGTTTTTCACTTCAAGTTTCCAACTAAGATCTTGATTTCTACTTTCAACTTCTCTATTGACTTGCGATAGTTTTGCATGTTCCTGTGCAAGCTTCTCCATCTCTTGCAGCACGATCTTACCTTGATTAGCACTTCTTAGTTTATTTTCAGTATGAATGGTTTTTGTTTTGTTGGTTAGATCCAGACGAAGCACTTCCACTTCTTTCTGAACAGCTTCTAGCCGACCTTCGATTAAAGCTTTCTGTCGCAAGATTTCATGATACTTTTCTTGACATTCTAAACTCGCCTTGGTTTCCGCTGCCAGAGATTCAAGTCTGTATTTCTCTTTCTCTAAAAGAGAGTTTTGAAGCTGAACATTTAGTCTGTGAATCTGGATATCTGCGCTCTCAACTTCATGAAGGGTAATGTTTTTCATGGAATTGGTCGCATCCCTGATGTCCTTAGTCGCGTTGGTTTGTCTTGTATGTTTTTCAGGCGAGGATAAAGAATCCATAAGAAGTAGCCTTCTGATCCTAAACATTTCCTCCTCATAGCCACTAACAGTTGATATTGTGGACATAGTTTCTGCTTGCTCTGAGCAGTTAGAATCCAACTCGAAGCGAGATGAACATCCTGATGCATTTGAAGCTGTCTCTATCCTGTCTCTTGAAGTTCTGTATGCCCACGCCAGCTGATCGGCTGTAGTGTTAGATCGGTTTAGACCATGGTTAAGGCTGCTCGTTGAATCCACATAGTCTTTATTGAGAAACATATTGGAAGACACATTTGCTATGTTTAGACCATGGTTAAGGCTGCTCGTTGAATCCACATAGTCTTTATTGAGAAACGTATTGGAAGACACATTTGCTATGTTAAGTTTAGACGCTGCACTCATAGAATCACTGAACTCGTATGTCGACTGCCTTGATCCTTGATGGGGGAAGGTTGGATTGCTATCAAGGTATGACCGTTTCTCGGTGAATACCGTTATTCGATCAGGCGGGTACTTGAGTAAAGTCACAGTCGGTTCCCCGGCAGCTGGAGAAGAGGCTTTATTCTCCATTTTATATCCGTGGGAGGGGTTATCGCTGGTGTTTTTTTGACTATGGGAGTGAACCAATTGCTCGGTAGGAGGGATAACTCTGTCGATATTATGCTGTGCTAGTCCATGACTTGCAATGAAAGTGTTAGACGAGTATACGTGAACAAGAGGTATGCAAGGACTGTCCAAACTTTTGCGTTTCCCAAGTTCTGAAAGACAATATATTTAAAATAATTATATTTAAATTGCATATATAGTTAAACATATTTGATTTAAAATCTAAATCAAAGTATTGTAATGATGGTAAAAATACCTCAAATATTTAAAACATATTTTTTCCCATGCAAAGTTTACAGACGGGATGGATTAACATTTTAAAATGAATAAATGCAGGATATTGTGAATCTACCTAAAGTCCATTTCCAGAGAAGGGTCCTTGAGAAAATACAAAAATATTTAACTGTGGACAAAATTAATATCACTTTACCATTTATTTTATTTTTATTTTATATGTAATGATAATCTCTATCAAAAGCGACAACGGCAAATCACATGACTTGACGTACGAATGAGTGAAAGTAGAGCTATTCACTCTTTATATCTTTCAGAAAAAGACCTTTTATGAAAAAATGAAGGACTGTATTGTATTTACTGCTATGTACAGATTGGTATGGAGAAAATAAACATTGTTTGCATTAATAATATAAATTCTAACAGTTGTTATTGTTAAATAACCTGACCTTGATGTAAATCATCCTCCAAATGAAGATTTAATGGTTCACATTGTGACAGAGGCAACGTTTCATCCTTTCTGCGTACATTAATAGGATCAACAGTTAAGTTATAGCTTTCCGATGGAGAACTGGGGTTAGAACTTGTACCCTCATAGATCACAGACTGAAACAATAGAGTTGCAATTTATCATACTAAGTATTCTAGTATTTCAGTATAAAAAACTTGATATAACACTAAACTTAATAATTTTTTGGCTAAAAATATGGCAACAAATGTATTTTGTATGATGTTCTGATTATAAAAATTAAAGTTGAAATTTGTATTTATTTTAACCCAGTTTTGTAGGCATAATATAAAAAAATTAGGCTTTTAAAGAACAAAAGTACAGTTCAAAAGAATAGCTTCAGATACAACTTTTATTTATGTGATACTAGCTAAGTACCCAGCGTTACCTCTGGGGCAACACTTTTCTTTGTTTCAATGAGACCCCAAAAAATCTCATTTAATTTCTTATGACCCAGTATTTAATTAATTTAAAAAAATCTAATCCAAATTTTAAAATTCTGGCTTTGAGGTGCACATGTTCATGTACAGGGTCTACTAATTTTTTTTATTTCAGCCCTTTGCATACCGTAGATATCAAGTTATGATCATGACAGACAAACAAATTGAATCATTTTATTAATATAGATGTTTAATTTTGACAGTTAATTTACAATCAAATAAAAAAAAGGCCAAAATTGTGAAAATAATTGTATAATATTTAAAAAATATATATATTGTAAGTTAATTTAAAAAACGCTATAATGAATGTTACGGTAACTATGTTTTGATAGGTAGTTATTTTAATATGCTAAGTAAATGTTTAAAAAAACATTTCTTGTTAAATGTCTCTAATTTTAACTTGATTCGGAAAATTGTTATTATCAGACCTATAATTGTGAGGACATGCTCTGTTCCTATTATAATGTCCCCAAGTTAATAATTATGCAGTGTTAATTAATTCATACCTTGAAGTCTGTATTTGGGTCTACAACGCTGTCAAGTGCTCTTTCTGTCCCACCTCCAAAATTGACGATGTTGCTATCGGCAGAATGGTTCACTTGCTCCGTGTAGAGAGTCAGGTTTTCCATGGTCTCTATGGTAATACAGTACCATACTTCTCTCTGGCGCAAAAACTACTGCAAGGAGGGACAAATGAAACACGTTTTAGTCAAAATTCAAATAAGTCAATTTATAGTGGATTAAATAGCCATTATTATAATTGTTAATCACAATTTTAGCCACATCTAAATATCATATTCTTCAAACTGAGAAATGACACTTGGACATTGGGAATCTAATCTGGGGCCTTTGGCTTAGTACGCGAATACTCTAACCACTGAGCTATTCAGGAGTCATCCCATGCCTAGGATCATTCTTCACTCAATTAACAAATAAAATTACCAGTTTCTGTGGCTGCATGCTCTAAGGCATCACTCATGTGCTAGACTAACCTGCTGATGACAGGAAGATCAGGGTTTGAATCCTGATTGGATCTACTGTGGGTGGTTTTTCCTAAATGATTTTCCAATCTTCTTCCATACAAAGAACAGTTATTGATACAGCTTGGCTATTTAATCCATCATGATACGCACAGTCACACAGTTATAATTGTACAATTGGCAGCATAAAGCCCTCTGAAGACTAAGGTGGCTGTGTTTTCTGATAGCTCGTGATCTTAATTGATTGCTCATATGTAGCCGACGATTTCCATACGTCCATCACATATGCTGCCTTAAAATATGAGTAAAGAATAACCCTGGGCACAATATGACTCCTGTATAGCTCAGTGGTTAGAGCAATGGCACAATGAGTCAAAGGTCCCAGGTTCGATTCCCATATCCAGGTGTCATTTTTCAATCTAAAGAACAAATTTATGGCCTAGATTATTTGCACAGGTAAAATAAATTATCTTTGGGGATATTTTTGAAAGTGAAAATGCAAAAAATGGTAGGCCATATTAACAACAGAAAATAACTGTATGCATGAACAAAATTAAAATGGGAGATTTCACTTTGAGTGTACACCTACCCTAAAAACCTACAATGCCAGAGGAGAAATATGCCAGTTCTATATTTGCTCAGTAAAACATGCAACTTTAACTGTTCGAAAAACATTTCCTCTAATGTGAGGTAAAGCTAAAAACATCTTAAAGTGCTTTTAAATATATATTTTTAACCCTAATTAAGAACCATTAATGATTTTTTTCATCTTAATAATTCTCCAAAATACTGTGTGGAATGCTACTAGTTTACTTTACTTGAAAATTTGCAGTATTAATAAAATTACTTTTTTACTTATTTTAATGCTAAATCAAACCTAATTCTCTATTTGTATGGTATGGTGCTTAAACAATTTTTATAACAGCAACAAATAATTTTTAGCTTCTCTCAGTTACTTAAATTACATTATAGAAAGTAAAATGTAACTAACAGCTTTCACCCAAAGAGAATAAGTTAGCAAAAATGAAAGATTTTTTCTCCCTTGATTATCTAGACTTTATCTATGATAGGAAAGGTGCTGACAGCTATCAGAAGGTTCTTTATTAAAAGCATTGGCTTGAAGTCACTAATATCAACCTATTTGGAAGAATTTTTATTATTATTATTATTATTATTATTATTATTATGTGCTTAATAACACTATATTATCAATAAGGTGTTAGGCCTATCAAACAATTATAATAATACTTTGCATGAAAGTCATGGAATTAATAGACCTTATCTACTCTCACAAACTGTCCTCTATGGGGAACGGATTATATATAATAAATAAGTAGTAGTAGTAGTAGTAGTAGTTTGTAGTAACATATTTGAAGCAGGGCAACCAACCTGTAGCTGGGATCGAATTGGTGTATCATAGGTCTATATATGATTTCACTAACCACTCAGTCATCAGAAAGAAGAAACGTTTATAATTTTTTCCTAGGGGTATTTTACATTAGCTTTCTAAACACAGAGAAAATATCAAACCACCTACAAACTAACCACCTGACCCTTACCTCAAGATATATTTACTAATTAGCTCACAGGATGAATATTTATTAAAATAATATTTATAACTTTGTCAGTATAACCCTGAAACGAATCTTAGTCCCCTAGACTCATTGTCACAAACTGTATCCACTTGAATAAACAAAAGTACTTTAAATAAGTGTGTTGACATATGTCAAAAAAACTTAAGAAACACTTAGCACTTAGGCTTACGCCAGATTCAAATTAATAGAGGTACAAATGAAATATTAATCATACCACAATCTAATGACAAATCTTCAATTAATTAATAATAATTAAAGAGATTGTATGAAGCTTTGTTACTTAATCAAATCAACTGGACGAAATAAAAGTAGCTGCGTGGGACGTGGCAATCAGCTGTCTCATGGTGTTTTGATATGGATAACAATTGTACCACTACCATCAAACATAAATTCTCTAAAAGCTAATTTATTTATTTATTTTCTTGCTCTAATGGCACAATTTCTCATAATACATGCTCCTCTCATTGATCTCTATAATATAACTGGATGGACATATACACATTGCCAAGGACAAACGCGTGACGTTCAAGTTTATCGTCTTAAACACTGTGGGAGAGATTTAACGGTTTCTTTCAATGTTCTTATGCGAAAACATGTCTCTGATAAATAAAAATGTTATTGTTTGAAAATAGTGAAGTATTATACCACACTTTCCTGAAGAAACATTTGTATTAAAAGATATAAATTCAGTTTTACAGGTAATACTGTACAAATACGAATAAAATGTTTAACATATTAAAATATGTAGTTATCATCAATGTTGTTTACAGTCTGCCAAGACTACACATATATTTAAAGTTGGTTATTAGCAAGTATATTGGTTTCATAAACCATATTATATTGAAAGTTCGATCAATATAATGAATAAGGTATCTTAAAACTTGATTACATTTGTTTGAATGACAAACTTTGTATAGTTGCCATACATTTAAACTATCACTTAGATTATAGGCTTGTAGAAAGTATTATTATATCACCATTTTTTAAAAAAAAAGTTGGCTCATATCATGTATATTGCTTTCCGAAACCTTATTTTGTTGGATGTTTGATAACTATAATGAGAGAAGTTAGCTAAAAACCTTACTACATTTGTTTGAATGACATACTTTGTGTAGAAGTCTTACGTTCAAATTATACTTTAGGTTATACCTTGGCTTGTAGGAAGTACGGTATATACTAAACCCTGATTTTAGTAACAATCCCAATATGTAACGCTTTATTTCGTACCAGAATACTATCATATATCTAATATTTTGATAGGATGAACGGCCATTTAGAACGGAAGTAGAAATGTCCTTCTGTAAGGTATTTTATCCTACCTAAACACAATTATAGGGTAGGATTCTGGTAAGAGATAAAGTCTTACAAGTGAGCTTCCTTCAAAAATCATCGTATATATTAGGCTACATCAACGTATTTAAAGAAAAAACTAAACAGTTTCGAACTGTGTTATGTTATTCAAAGGGTTTACTAACATATTTATTTCATTTAACTAATCACACATTGATTTATCGCAAATTAATGAACAATGTCAAAATGCCACACTGCCTTGTATGGGTGTAAGAGAGAAAGAGATACCCGAAAATTTCTTTCTCTCTTAGACAATGAAATGCAGATGACACCTTGAAAATTTCAGCCACAGATGTCCATCCAGTTATATTATAAAGATATATGGATGGCTCCCCTTGACTGCAATCATCCAGGAACACTCGTATTCGATTCCCTTTCTATGCTACTTTCTTGATACTACCATACGTTCAATCCAGTTATAAACCACATAGTATATTCCTAACTAATCGCGAATCTTGTTACTGGATAATTGAGAATACATTTGTTTCTACACCTACAAAAACATATTTGCAGTGTATTTCGAAGGAATTTTACAATCTTATATATAAAGTTATGTTGTTTGAGTTTAACACATAACTAAAGAAAAGTCTGTAATATAATTATGAAGGTAGTTTACCCATGCCACTTGATATTCAGGACAAATCCTAAATAAATGTTCTAATATTTCAGGAACGTGGAAAACCACACAAAGACGGAACCTTGCCCATCAAATAAAGTAGATCTTTCGTGTAGGCGTACCTCAGTGAAAAAGGTGGATTAAAGTACAAATAAACTTACGGATGACATTAATTGCCAAAAACCATGTTATAGATAATTTTGCACCACAAACCTCGTGATATAATTTTGCCTTCTGCTGGCATGTAGTCTCCCATCATTCATCCTATATATTATAATGAATTCTAAGTTTTACTCTCGTTATAAAATGGCTATACGGTAGCGGTATCTCCTGTACAAATGAAAGTAAATTTACACTAGACGCCAATCTATACGCTCGTTCATTACTCATACCCACTTGATTTGGAATCCGTTGATACCCCCGTACGTAACCCTTAGATAGAAGACAGATGCTCTCGTATTTGAATTATTACTGGCTGTGGTGGAAGCCCCGACAAGGTGCTTATAGACTCTAAAACGTTACTGGAGTCACATATCGCCACTAATGGATGCGGACGTAAACATAAGACATATTCCAATGCCTGCAGAGTGGTAAACCCTTTCGCTTTAAACATTGCCTCGTCAGAATGTAGGCTATATGTCTGACCATAATCAATACTACTGTTATAAAAAACCACATCCACTAGGTTTGGCTCCCCCATCCTCTTAGCACCGTTTGTAAATATAAGTTTGTATCTAGTACATCTATCCTTCATATACCTTACTGCATTTAACTTCTGATTGATCAGAAGAGCAACGCTTTTATTCCTGATGAATGAATAAATAACACCACTGGAAAGTCCCAAAAGGCGTCATAACCCCCAATTATACACCGGACATTATAAAGGAGTGAAAAAATATACTGACGCAGCTCAATCAAAATCAAAAAGCTACGTATCCACCAAAGCTGGGCATGTTTTGTTTAACCTATATTGTTTAGTCGTAACATAATTTGTAAGATTTCAGTAATATTCATTATAGTTGTATTAAGGAAAAATATACATCTATAATATAAGGAAAGTACTTCTATCATATTCATCAATTTGTACTTATTTATATTATCTTATATTCTAATATATCAAAACCGAGTACATGTATAACTTGGATGATACACATCTGTTGATTTTCCATTAAATCTCCTAAATTAATCTATTTCTCAATACTTAACACAGGCAGATTGTATAAACAATTAACTCAAAGAAGTTTGTGCCATTAAATCGTTTAAACTTATTTTAATCATTTTGTGGAAGAAGCTACTTGTTATGTCAAAACTTTCATTTTAATATGTTTCACATTGATATTTTATACTGTTAATTGTCTTTTTCACATGTGTAAGGTACATGAATAACAATCCTGTCAAACTATTTAACCTTCTGTAGCATTTAGCTAAAAGAGTCAACATAAAAGTGATGAAATTTACCCCACCGTACTGCCGGCCGTATCAAATGGGAACACTAATAAACTGCGCGGCTGACCACAACCACCCGGACACATGTTTAACTCAATACTGAGCCTCAATTGTTGATACTGACAGGCCAAAAAGCATAGAGACAAAAAAAA
>CABFWB010001929.1:0-16844 GCA_902151455.1 Timema bartmani | reverse complement strand
ATGAATAGTACCATAAAATTATAGTGGAAATTTTGTGAGAAGTTGGTCAGGGAACCTGGGAAAATAGTCAGGAAAAGTCAGGGAGAATTTTTTTACAAATACTGTAGGAACCCTGTAAATAGGATGAGTATAATCTATTCTACTTCAACAAACAAAGTAAAATAATTTTATAAATATTACATGTAAAGTTGGATCAAATGTGCTATTTTATAAATCTTCATTAATAATCTCGAGTTTGAATCTAAATCTTGTAATCAAGCAATATAAAATTAAAATAATAGGTAACTAAAACATTTTTGGCTATATGATAATCCAGTCACTATAGCATTCATACATTTAGTTAAGTGTTAAATTAATGGTCTGGGGTCTGGTTGTTCAATTTTAAGCTACAATTATGTTGGGACTCAACTACCAAATAGTAGTATTAAAACCTTTAAATCAATTCAAATTTAAAAGATGTCCCGACCCTGATTAAAATACCATTTTACAGTTGTTCCTTTCTTGGTGACCTGCCATTCTTGTTACAAACAAAATGATTTGGAAAAATAAATATACTTTATTTAATACAGGAAAATCACAGGAGAAAGATCATTAAATACTACAATTTTAACTGCACATATTTGTAACATTGTTTACACTAGAAAATCGATTGTTAGAGTTATTTGTTCCTTTAACATGTTCCTAGCTAAATGTCCTATCATTCTTTACCATTTTGTTTCCTCCCTTTTGAGTTTTTGGTTTCCTCTTTTAGAAAGTTGCATTGCACGTTTCATACTCCCTACTAATGAGTACCGATAGAATGAAACCTAGTTTGGCAACAGCAGCAATGTAAAATGTGAACTGTGTTCTTTTTATTGTAAAAGCCATACTGTGTTTGTTCCTTCTTTATGTTTCTGTCCACCTCTCCTGTAACTCCTTCCAAATATAACAAAATTACCTCATAAAGCAAAAAGAGGTTTTCCTTAAAAAGATAAATTCAAATATAAGTAAATTTCAATTTTCTTCAAGAAGCATGTAGTTCCATATAATATTGTTATTTATGTTTTGTGTGTTTTAAATGTCTTTTTTTTTATATGAAAAAGGAATATTTCCGAAAATTCAAGATGATGTGTAACTGTGGAAGCTTGAAGAAGGGGGAAGTGTAAAAGTGTAAGAAGAAATAAAGAAAGAAGTGTGTTTGTCCCTATCTACGCTTAAACTAATCATCCTTTCAGGTTGTCTTCCTTCACTATCAATTACTTTACATTATTGTACAGTGTTTCTACACTGTCTTATTATACATCTCCAAGCCATTAACCAATAATTCATTATTATGTATTTACCTAACAAATTCATTATTAAAAAAGATGACTTGGTGGGGAAAGAATCGGCTGCCAGGGGTGGTGTAGTTTATTCACACAAATGTAATCTGTGTGTGTGTGTGTGTGTGTGTTCTTCACATTAAGTGGTAGATAAATAATGCTTTGGGGTTTGGTTATTAGGTTTTTTTCTATCATTTTATTGGTCTTAGCCATTCGTAACCGTTATAATAGCTCCAAAAAAATAGGATTTAAGTCTTGAATCCTCAAATATCCTTAATAATTAGTGTATCCCATTTTTAGCATATACTGTATTAGTATAAATCACTAGGTATATATATATAAATAAACTGTAAGGGTGTGTGAAGGCCACTTTTTAAATGCGAAGTGAAGCTTGAAACTTGCGGCAAAAAGTCGAAGGCCTATATTAATAATTAATACATGCAGATAAGCTTAGTAAATTATCAATAATGTTTTAATATTTACTTATATTGTGGAGTTGATAAAATTATTTTGAAAATTTTACATATGCATGTCTTTTTAACTGCATTTCTTTGATAATAATTATAAATTAAATTCTGTTTCTGTTTGCCACTGTCTGTATCAGCCATTTTGAATAATAAAGAAAACGCGAAGAAGCTCTGAAAAACTTCCGTGATAAAATGCACTTGTAAATTTGTCACAGATAATTCCAAAGAGATATAATATTAAGGACTAAACATTAAATGCGAGCTGGGATTATAGCACAACTAAAGCAATTTCTCTTCTTCATACCAGTGACCTTGGTGTTATTTCTTTAAATGTATTTTTATTTTTTACAAAATTATGTTGGCGATAGTGAATATAATATATTAACATTTACTTACCTGCTTTTGATCCATGCTTACCTTATGGTAGTTAAATTACTAGTTACTGTTAAAATTCTGTTTAGTAATGATTTTAAAATGATCAAATATTGAAATATGTAATATTTAGTAAAATAAAATTAAATTGTTTGATAATTTATCGAAGTTTTATCCTTCCTTCGAAAATTTTCGAATATGCGAAGCTTATTGTAGATGTCGTCGAAGCCGAAGGAGATTTGACCTTCGACTCCGACTTCGACTTTTCGAAGCTTCGCACACCATTAATAAACTGTATTTGGATTATCATACATGGATCTTACACAAAATAAAGCATGTCACAAGAATTTGGGTTGTGATTATACTGGATTTTTTAAATAAAATTGACTGGAAATATACTAGAATTTCAAAATCTCTAGTCTATTAGACACCCTGAAAATATGCTTCACACATTAAATTATTTGGTAACTTGGTTTGGTCAAAATTTATAGTGGTTTTATTGATTATTTCAATGGATATCAATGGTGAAATCTTTTAAAAATAATTAATTCATTATCTATGATTCTATTCTTATTGTTTTACCTTTTTTGTGTTTTTAGAGGTAGTTAATTACACAACTATTTAACCCTTTTGCTGCGTTAATCAGATACATCCGATCTCGGCATTATAGCCATTGACTGCGGAAATCGACTTTACCCTACGACATCTAAACTTTATCTACCCTTGCTGCAACAGTAGGAAATAACCACAAGAGTGTTAGAATGCTGAATTTTTCATACTAGCATGCACGTGCGCTTCTGACATCTGGTTTTTAATTTCGAGAACGGTCAGTTACCGGCTGCTTAATCATAACAGTAGTAGCATTTGTTTACTTCCGCATTTAATTACTTGTAGCACACGTGCAGTATTTATGTGGTGGAAAACATTGTTGAGGGATTAATGGATTGCTCTATTATTTTTGTTCTTGACCTATTTCCTATTTTGAAATCATGCCCAAGACAAAATATGTATAATTTTATAGACTACACTACACCAAGAAAAGCACCAATGTAGCACAAAATTTTTCAAGTTGTGTTGATGTAACCTAGTTTTCAAAAATTTTCTTTTATTACATTTGACCCATAGTAGGCCTGTAAAATCCTTATTTAGCAATTAGTTTGACACTATTGTGGGTTGCAAGTAAAATAAAGAGTGGTTCAGATAGCAGAATAACATTGCATTTGGATAAAATGTGACATAAATAATTGTGACGTATAAAATTTTATTGATATAAAATATATATTATTATGCGATTTATAGACGTGCTAAATTTCATATTTAAAATGTATTACTAGTTGAAAATCACATTATTTAATCATAATCATGATCATGCAAATTTTCAGATTTTGAATATTTGACCTATAATTAGCATTTCTGAAGATAAGAAGTAAAAATCAAATATGCAGCAAAAGGGTTAAACTTGAATAGATCTTATTTTAAATAACCAGTAATAGCTATTCTTGGAATAATCTCATATCAAACTGATGTATTGTTTATTTAGAAAGATCTGTCCAAACTGAACTACAAGGATGGCCACATAGAAGACTTGCAGGAACAAAAGAGAAGATTATCTCAGGAGATTCGCAGTCTCAGATACCAGTTGGACAACTCTAAATCAAGGTAATTATCTCAGGCGATTCACTGACTAAATCAAGGTAATTATCTCAGGAGATTCACAGTCTAAGATACTAGTTGGACAACTCTAAATCAAGGTAATTATCTCAGGATATTCACAGTCTAAGATACTAGTTGGACAACTCTAAATTAAGGTAATTATCTCAGGAGATTCACAGTCTCAGATATCAGTTGGACAACTCTAAATCAAGGTAATTATCTCAGGAGATTCACTGACTCAGATACCAGTTGGACAACTCTAAATCAGGGTAATTATCTCGGAGATTCACTGTCTCAAATACCATTTGGACAACTCTAAATCAAGGTAATTATCTCAGGAGATTCGCAGTCTAAGATACCAGTTTGACAACTCTAAATCAAGGATATTATCTCAGGCGATTCACTGACTCAGATACTAGTTGGACAACTATAAATCAAGGTAATTATCTCAGGAGATTCTCAGTCTTAAATCAAGGTAATTATCTCAGGAGATTCGCAGTCTCAGATATCAGTTGGACAACTCTAAATCAAGGTAATTATCTCAGGAGATTCACTGACTCAGATACCAGTTTGACAACTCTAAATCAAGGTAATTATCTCAGGAGATTCACTGTCTCAAATACGATTTGGACAACTCTAAATCAAAGTAATTATCTCAGGAGATTCGCAATCAAAGATACCAGTTGGACAACTCTTAAATCAAGGTAATTATCTCAGGAGCTTCACTGTCTCAAGATACCTGTAGGACAACTCTAAATCAAGGTAATTATCTCAGGGGCTTCACTGACTCAAGATACCTGTAGGACAACTCTAAATCAAGGTAATTATCTCAGGAACTTCACTATCTCAAGATACTTGTAGGACAACTCTAAATCAAGGTAATTATCTATTTTTGTTTATTTGAGGTGTTTAACGTGCACTTTCTGGATCGACTGATTATATCAGCACATGACTTATAGATTAACTTAAACCTAAAACAGACACAACATCTAACTCTTGGCCGTTAATTCCTCACTGTGAAAGGGTAAATTCACATTTCACTAATGATAAATTTTTTTGGCCATTCCGGAAATTGAACCTGGGACCCTAAGCTCAGTAGATAGACACGCTACCGACTGAGCTAAGGTGTGGGTCTCAGAGGTAATGTGAAACAGTCTAACCATTAAGGTTGGGCTTCATGAAGCAAAGCATCTATGACTGAAAAATGAGATTTATGAGATAAAGGGTTTTGTACTAAAATAACACGGTAAACACACTGACCAATAAGCTCTATTATACCTGAAGGTAAAGAAAAAGAGCAAATAAAAGAATAACAGAGTTCGACTACTTTTACTCGAGTATTTCCTGAAGAATTGAGTACAGCCGATTATGCTGCAGAATAAATGTACTCAACTTATTTTACTCGATTCTTCCCATTACTAGTCTGTTGTTACTTGATAGCTGGACAGGGAGGTGAACCAAATAGAATAGAGATTAAAAGAGGTGTCAAGTATAGAAAACATTTAAGGTGTTTCAAACCTAGAAAAAATGTAAGGGGTGTCAAACCTTGATACCAGCTAAAAGGTTTCAAACCTAGAACACATTTAAGGGGGTCAAGCCAAGAGACCATTTAAAAGGTTTCAAACCTAAAAACAACATTTAAGGTGTTTCAAACCTAGAACACATTTAAGGGGTGTCAAATATTGATACCATTTAAAAGGTTTCAAACCTAGAACACATTTAAGGGGGTCAAGGCTAAATAACATTTAAAGGGTGTCAAACCAAGAAACCATTTAAAAGGTTTCAAACCTAAAAAACAACATTTAAGGGGTGTCAAGCCTAGATACCATTTAAAAGGTTTTAAACCTAGAAAACATTTAAGAGGGGTCAAGCCTAGAGAACATTTAAGGGGTGTCAAACCTAAATACCATTTGAAAGATTTTAAACCTAGAAAACATTTAAGGTGTTTTAAAGCCTAGAGAACATTTAAGGGGTGTGTCAAGTCTAGAGAACATTTAAAGATGTCAAGAACTAATTTTATCATTCATTGCTGTTGTGTTATTTTAGTAAATTTATTGTTATATAATATGAAAGTGGGAGAGGTATGAACTATACTAGTAATAACATTCAGTACACAGCCAGTCCCTGTGATGGATGGAGTGAAGATGTCATCTTGGTGCATGCACTTTGGTGGGATAGGCAAGCTGATGTGAAATAGTTAGTACCTTCTGGCTCAGTGAGGAAAGCAACAGGAAACTATCTCATTCCTAATTTATTTAGTAAGCCTTTTTCAGTGCTGCCTAGGTTTTCAGCTGACAGTGGAATTGTTTCGGATCCAACCAAACTTTGGGTTGAGTACTAATCCTCACACAAACAAAAGTAGGTCTTGCATATTAAAAAAATGAGAGCTACACTTTGAAATAATAGGAACAACGAAAGAATCAAAATATGACCTTGTTTATTAATCACCCCATTATTTTACCCTTTCTTATAATAATGTTTTAATTTAAATAAATATAGTCTCTACACTGCCCAGTTAAACATTCTCCATGCAATTTTGAAATTTAAATTTCTTTCAAAAACCTATCATAAAATTAAAAAATTAAAAAAAAATTGATTTAGGTGTTGTCTAAAAAGCTGGATCAAAAGTTCTTCTCAATTTCATGAAATTTTGTTTTAAATTCATTCTTTTTTTTTAATACCAGCGCAAATAACTATGTTTTGAAGTAATTTTTTGCATTTTGCATACTCAAAGATAAAACCACATTTTCAATAGGAATTTACTAATTTAAAATATTTTCATCAAAAATTTAAGGAAAATCTACTATTTGATTTGTTTTATTTGGTATTCATTCGAAATTTTGATATACTCGATTCATAATTCAACGATTCAATAAATAGTCGTGTTCGCACACCCCTAAGCACGACTAAATGTAATAACACCTAAAATCATAGTCACTTGAATATTATTTTAATGCCCTGTGAGATCTTCCTCAGTAAGTATAATATTAAACAGGAAGTTGGCTGTAGTGGTGCCAACTTAGTGTTTAAAAGCTAATTTTCTTTGGCTATTTTAGAATTAATGAATGTTTTGAAAAGTAACGTTCTAAGATAAATTAATTGTTAACATGTTTCCACAGAAATCCCCACTTGAATTTTGTGTACTGTGATCCTGAAACCAACTTCAATCGAGCGTCTGTGAAAGGTCTGGTCTGTCGGCTTGTGAAAGTGAAACAACCGCATACTGCTAGAGCTCTTGAGGTCGCGGCTGGAGGGAAGGTATGATGAGTGACCGTGACCTTTAGGGTCATTAATATTGGGAGACAGGTTCATGGATAGACAAACCATTACGATGAATTATTATACAAGCATAAATGCTGACACAGAATCGTTGGAAGGTGTGGGTCACCAATAGCTCCAACCCTTTTGCTGCATGAATCGGATATATCCAATCTCACGATTATAGCTATTGACTGCCTAAAATAGCAATAGTAGCGCTTGTTTACGTCCGCATTTCACTACTTGAAGCACACGTGCAATATTTATGTGGCAGAAAACGTTGTTGAGGAATTTATTAGTGTAGTATTTGTTATATTTACCTTGTTATTCTTCTGTGTTAGTAACATTTAATTTATGATTGATGAATTTGTGCTATGTGAAGGGTAATAAATATATTTGGTTAGTATGGCAATTGAAAAATTCAATAAGTCAGTTAGTTTTAAAATGTATTTTATTTCTTCTAATTGATATTTTATTTTGGTTCTTTATCTGATACCTATTTTGAAACCATGCCTAACACAGATATATGATCTTAGAGAATAAATTGAGGAAAGCACCAATGTAGCACAAAATTGTTCAAGTTGTGTTGATGTAACCTAATTTTCAAAAGTTTTCTTTCTATTACATAAGGCCTATATTAGGCCAATATTAGGCCTGTCAAATCCTCATTTAGCGATTGGTTTGACACTATTGTAGGTTGCTAGTAAAATAAAGAATGGTTCTGATAGCAGAATAACATTGCAATTGGGTAAAATGTGACATAAATAATATGTGACATATAAAATTTTATCAATATAAAATATATATTATTATGCGATTTATAGACAACATGGTGCTAAATTTCATTATTTAAAATGCATTACTAGTTAAAAATCACATTATTTGATCATAATCATGATTATCATGCAAATTTTCAGATTTTGAATTTTTGACTTATAATTAGCATTTCTGAAGGTAAGAAGTAAAAATTAAATATGCAGCAAAAGGGTTAAGTAATCGACAAATCCACACACGCCCATCAAAGACTTTGCCTTAAAGTATAAGGGATCAGTGACCTTGAGTATGGGACAATTCCTGTGCAGCTAAGATACTCATATTGGTGGCCTCATGGTCTTAGTCACTAATTTTGCAAGAGACTAGACAAGCGGTTCCGAGTCTTTTTGAGTTGCATAGCACTTTTGAGGAGAGATTCGTCATAACTACTTTATCCTTATGCCAAAGGCATGCATGTGCATTTTTATCTATTTTTACCAGATTGCATTTTTAAAGTTGTTACTCAATATTTTATTGTATAGCAAAAGCACCAATTATTTTTCAAATTATAAATGACCAAAATTTTGATCTAAACTTAATTCTTTCCATTGAAAGCCATTGAAAATTGGAACTTTAAATATGGTTTTCTCAAAATATCAATTTTTTACATACATGTCTTTGGCATAAGGGTGTCGATATTGTAATGACCCTGTTCTGGGTCCCTCTCATTTATTTGAAAGGTATATTTTTAAAGACCAGTATGTACATTTCCTTTATGCTTCATCCATGGATGACAAGGCAAAATTGAAGGATTTTATTTTCAGTACAAGGTTCTAAATTCAAGTTATATCTTTATTATTAATATCATTTTGATTAATTATTATTTATTTTAATGTGTTTCAAACCCATAAGGTATTTTCAGAAGTAATTTTAAATATAATAAGGATTGCACTATACATTGTAAGAGGTTGACTTTCCATTCAATATTTAAAACCGGTTATGAGATGGACCACCTTTTAGTTCAAAAAGATATTGGACAACCAATAAGATGCTAGCTCTCATAACATCATGATGTCAAAAGCTCTTTATTGGTTATTTTAACACTAAAAAGGAGGGGTTCCAGATGCAAGGAGTAGGTCGGATATTAGGGGCTGGAGAAGCTTCTACATGGCTCTCTCTCTGTTTCTGTTTGAAATTCATGTAGGATTTGTGTCAGTGTAATATTAAACTTTTAATCATAAAAGTGTGGTTTTAATTCAATAAATAGTGCATTCATGTTGAACTCAACTAGCTTGGTAAGTTATATAAACAAATTCCTAAAAAACTATAAAGGGTGAGGTACAACATCATCGTAGTTATCATCCAATCGTGTGCTAACTGCGCAGTATGATATTTAGCACCCCAAGATGGATGAGTAGAGCATGTTAACGTATCACTATAATAGGCGTACAGCGTGTATTGTCATAATTGGCACACCATTAAGATGTCATGAGCGCGAGAACGTTTAATATCGTCATAATTGGCCCCCTAACTATGGGGCATGTTAGGCGTATCACCATAATATTTCCACCTAGCACTTACATAGGTACTAAACCAAATGACAGCAGTATTGATGATGGAAATTATTTCTAAGCATTTGGGCATGCTAAGCATCAATTATTTAATTCGAAATGTTATTTTTGCCACTGATTTCAGAGAAATAAGGAACTTAAGTAGACACCTAAACAAAAAATAACAAAAAACATAAAGTAAGGTAGCACATTTGAGAATGAATTCAAAGCAGGTATATTATAAATCCGCAATATGTCACTCACATAGCTATGGTATTTGAAACTATTTTTACAGTTGCGAAACCAAAAAGGTCACCTGGCATTGAAAACGAATGATAACTAAAAACCCATGAACTTAGATTCTAATATAAAGGATGGGACTGCTTTGATTTGCTTAATGTGGCTATAGCTTGTTAAATTTGGGACATCTGCAACCGAATATCTGGCTCTGCATTGAGGCAGGATCTATATTTTGTTTTAGTAAACCACATAAGCAGAGAATCCTAATTCACATAAGTAAGTTGTTGCAAGGGGCAGAAGGATGAATTTCACTCAGTCAAAACTTTAAATAATTCATCTAAAAGCTGATACCAAAATTCTGATAGTGACTTCTTACAAAACTCTCTTTTATCACATAATCTGATGTCACATCAATAAAGCACTCATACTGCTGCGATGCCAGACAGAGTGACTACCGACACAGCAAAGTATCGGTTTATAACCTAAAAGTTTGCTTCTATTTTTTTGTGGAGTTCTTTCTGAAAATAACAGTTGAAACTATCAAGCAATCTTGGCAGGTGAACTTAAAATTCATTTTTTAAGATTTCTCAATGTATGTTGGAATATAGCTTTTCTCTCAATTCTTTTACCATCGGGAAGCTGGCTAGATTTTGATTTTTCATTGGTTCTGACAAAAATTTGATTTTTTATCTAAACACTTGTACTTTATCACTGGCGTCAAAAATAACTACTGCTTTTCCTTGAAGTGAGAAACTTAAGTCATTAACTTTTTTTAAATGTCTGCCAAATATTCCAATTTCATAAGTCACTGCACATCACGCAACCTGTCTCTCAAAGTGAAGTCGTTGTCCATCAGGAAGGATTTGACTTCAACCCTCATTTCGAAGAGCCGAGTCAAAGTTTTGCTGTGAGAAAGCCACCTTACTTTTATGTGAAGAATTAAAGATGTATGTAGACTCCCTATGTCACCACAAATATTTTGAATAGCCTTATATTCTTATTATGATTTGATAAAATGAATAATTTCAATGCTTTTTCCCAATACTTCTTTTAGGGAGGGTGGCAATTTTTCACAGCAAGGGCATGTTAGTGGAGGATGCAGTGGTTACTGCTGCACTACTTGACTTTTTGTTCATTCTTGAGATAGCCCCGGACATCTTCTCAGACATGGCCCTTCATGCCGTCTGTTTACACATCAACTCAGTTATTTTATTGAATGCCACTCACTTTGAAAAATTCGTCTATCAATTTGAAAATTTCAGCACCAGTTGTGTTAGCCGGTAACAGCTTGCAGAGAAGTAGATCCTCTTGAAAAGACTCCAAGTATCGATAGCGCATGAATACTAATAAAATTGCCAACTGGTCACATCTATTGATTCATCCACTCGGAGCGAAAAGTGAGTGCATTTTATTTGTTAATTTAAAGTAGCTTTCACAGCCTCTGCTAAGTCCCCGATTTGTCGTGAGATTGTGTTATTCCACAAAGGAACTGTGCCTGATAATTTTGTGGCTTTTCCAGTCAACATACATTGAACTATGTCCTTAACTCATGACTTGATTGCTGGAAACATTTCAATACTTGGCAACACTTTGCTTCAAATTACACACTGTGGTTTGTTGTCACGAGTCTCAATGAACCCAATATCCAAGTAGGAGAAGTGCTACTTTCTTTTTACCATTCTTACAATATCCAAGCAGGAATAATGGTACTTTCTTAAACCATTCTTCCAATATCCAAGTAAGAATCGTGGTACTTTCTTTTTACCATTCTTCCACTCTCCAAGTAGGAATCATGGTACTTCATTTTTACTATTCTTTTCCCTGTGGCACTGGTCTCCAAATAACTAATACTAGACAGATGGTTCAACACTATAGAAGGTTTTGGCTGTTGCTGATTGTCCAAAAATCCTTCATTCTGTCCAGCGATTTTAGCACTAGCAACTTCTCCATCTTCTTCCATACTACAATTTAAAAATAAAATTTGTATCAGCTGGGTTAACAATAAATAAAAATAATAATAATAATAATAATAATAATAATAATAATAAATAATTAATAATAATCATAATAATAATAATAAAACTAATAAATAATAATAGTTTGAAGTTAAAACGTTGAATAACTTTTTGGTTATGTAAATGTTTCTCGAATGTACTCTTGCATTGCTTGTTAACTGTGAGTGGCCATAATAAAGGTCTTTATTTATTCTCTATTCATATTCATTTTATACACCCACTCTCTTATATTTCCTGAGTTATTGTTGTCCAAAGCTGTTACATGTTTACATGACACACACTATCATCCTAGCGGATCCTTAAAGATAATGGTTATTCAACCTTAAAAAAAATCTAACATAATATATGGACATACCTGTTAGCTGTTGATGTTTCCACAACTACTAGAGATACTGTGGCAGAGATTTTGACAGTTTTTTTCAAGGATCCAAGCAATCCGCAACCAGCAATCTGTTGAAAAAAATAGATGATATTTTCTGAATCACTAGGTAGCTGCTCCAAAAAATCTGCAGTAGGCTGGTTTTTTGTCCTCAAGAGAAAGATCTGAAGATGGATGTAATGGTTTAAAAAAAACTTAAATTAGAAAGCACACATTAAAAGAACTCATAAAAAACACTGCACTCTGACTTATTTGGTTTGACTTACGACTGAATGCTGACATAACTGCAACTGACTGAAGGTACGAAGAAACACGAGCTTTTAATAGGCAATAGAAACTTCCCAGATAATTCTGGAAAGGTGTCGAAACTAACAATCTTATCTGAAAGCATGACAAAGTTCTCACATAGACGAGGTTAACTTGCGTCGTCGAGTCTTTCTCTGTCTGGTTTCATCATGTGCAGTCTTTGTGCTTTGATGACTTTCCCAATCTTTTAATTGGTACCGAGAAGATGCAGGTGAGCAAAGCTGATTGAGGTGATGCATGACATTTACTTTGGCTCTATAATACTTGCTATGTACACTGCTTCACAGCACGCTGCGGGAGCTAAATAATTTATACCCATACACCTATACACAGTTCATGGCTGCACAAATTTACAATTTTGAAATTTTATCACATTTTTTCTTTCCAATCTCTTCACGGAACAGTCAAAGATGCTTTGTGGAGCACATTTTGGGAACCTCTGGACTGGATTGTCAAAGACGGGGAAATCGGGGTTCGATCCCGGTTGGTTATACTGGGAGTGGTTTCGCCTAAATGCTTTACCATTCTTTCTCTCTCTTCCTCCATGCTTAGAACTGGATAATTTTTCACTCTGACCATTATTAGTTTCTTTGCCATTTCACTTTAGTGCTGGCAAATAGTAAATGTACTCAACAGAGCTTTGTGTTAAAAGAGTGTTATTATAAATAACTTTAAATGAAATTTAATTAACCATTCAATGTTTGTAAGCGGTCTCTCCTTGTTTCGGCCTCTAGCTCTACAATGTTATCGTGGATACTGAAGTGACGAGCAAAAAGTTACTCAAGAGAGGTCAGTTACAACGACGAACAACCATTATCCCCCTGAACAAGATAAGTGGCCACAGCATGAACCAAAACACTATTCACACAGCAGAGCAATTGGTGAGGAAAGCTACAATGATGCCATAACCAGGGCTGTGGAATCGGTATGCCAAGCCTTTGACTCCGACGCCTTAAGAAGTGGCTAATCTTTATTAATTAGTAATAACAAATTTACTGCAGTAAGATGCTCCAATAAGGATTACTTCTTGGAAAGCTTCTTTGACATTGTGAATGTATATTTAAATAAATTTGTCAATCCAAATTATAATTATTGGTCCAAAAAAAAATCTAGATATCCATATATTGTTATAGTAGTTAGTTAGTACATTTTTATTGACTCCGATTCACCCAAAATTACTTAAGAATCCAACTCCACAATCCTGGTTATAACAGGTTTCAAGTTGACTTTTTAGATTCAAAACAAAGTCAAACCGGAAATGTGAAATATTCCTGAAACTAAACACACGTTTCAATATTTAAAAATAAAATTATTTCATATTTAAAAAAAATCTTAAACTATCCAAATTTATATAACTTTAGACACTAAATATTATTTAAAGGTGTTTTGTTTTGAAAAATTTACATATTTTGATCAAAGCTAATAAAGTACATTATTGCATGTTATTCCACTATCACAAATTTCTGTCATATACTCTCTGTTTACCCTGGTAGCAAGCTTACCTTGCATTGTTCCACTATGGTGCAGCTTATAAGATAGAGCCATAGTGTAATACATCACGGAATGTCTGCTAACTTTTATAGTAAACAAAGTGCATATGACAACATAAAATGAAAATAATTGAAAAAATGTGTGTATCTTGACTGCTAATATTTTTTATTGGAACTTTATTTAATACACTTAAATACATACTTTTGTTTTAAGTAGGGAGGTGCAAGACTTGAAATATGAAGATCAGACGAGAGAAAGAAAAAAATCTCGATCTTGTCTCAAAAATTAAATATGAATCTTGAAAATTCAAGAAATAAAAAAAATAAATGGAAAAATAAATAACTCCCCAAAGAAATTTCATATCAGATAATTTATTATTTCTAAGAATTCAGGATGGGCCCTCAAATCCCTAAGGATACCACTCTATTTATATTTCCTCTTAAGTTCATAATATTTTCCATGATTCAGATTTGATATTAAAAGGTAAAGTGGAGATTTGGGTTCGAACCCAACTCTGTCTATTAATAGCATACACCCGAAAATAGGCAGCACTTTTTCCCCAAAAACAGCCTTCATTAAAAAATGTTTTGGTTATAAATATTGTTTTTCAATATCAAACTTTGACATATGAAAACAAAGGGAAAATGGCTATATTAAATTAAACATTGCTGAAGAAGGGGGTTGATTTACCCTGAAAATTACATAATCATGTGTTTTAGTGTTTTCTTTGGGAACTTTGAGGCCAACAGTTTCCTTGTAAGTGTGTAGGCATTGCCCTTCTTTCCTCTTTTTAATGTTTAATTTGAACTTTGACATTACAAGATGTTACACTAAAAATTAAATTATAAATGGTATACATCAATGGTTCTCAAACTGGGGTATGCTTACCCCCACGGGTACATGAGCAGCCCTCAAGGAAAAATGACAAAAGAACCAAACGGGGTGGGGAATTTTCGCCTTTGATTGATTACCTGATATTTGTAATTTGGGGAAAATTTATTGTGGGGGGTACATTAGACATTTGGTAATGACCAAGGGGTAAATTAGACATTTTGTCATGACCAAAAGGTGTATTAGACATTTTGTCATGACCAAGGGGTATATTAGACATTTTGTCATGACCAAGGGGTATATTAGACATTTGGTCATGACCAAAGGGTACATTAGACATTTGGTCATGACCAAAGGGTACAATCTAAAAGAAGTTTGAGAACCACTGGTATACATTATATCACTTTAAGGAAAACCTCTTTTTGCTTTATGAGGTAATTGTACTATATTTGGTCGAGTCAAACTCGGGAGCTTTTAGAAATACTGACTCGAATGAAAAAAAACCCAAGCTAGCAGACTCCTAAAGAACACATTTCACACTTTACATTGCTGCCATCCTATTGTTCTTCATCATTTTCCTTTTGCTCCCTTTTGTGTTTTCTGGTTTCCTCTTTGAGGAAGTTGCCTTGCCTTCCACACACCTCCTTGATGAGTTCTGATAAAATGAAACCTAGTTCGGGGGTTTGGGGTGTAACGATTGATTTTCTTCAAGAGGCAGCCATTACCTCATCCAATGGCAGCAATGTAGAGTGTGAACTGTGTTCTTCTTTTCATTGTAACCGCCATATTGTGTTAGTTCCACCTATATGTTTCTATCCACCTTTCATGTACCTTCTTCCAAATATAATTATTATATTTGAAAGAATTAAATTAATTACAATTTTATTTATACAAATGGTATTCATTTGAACTATCGCTAATTTATTAATTGCATTTAAAATGTGTGTGAACTATATCTCAAGTGTTTGAATGAACTATAAAATAATCTAAAGCAAGCACCAGCCATTGTGTCAAAAGAAACTTTATAAACTAGGTATATATTTATTTACTTAAATAAAATTAATTTACATGTTTGTACTTTCAAAGGAAGTTTTCTCTTCTCGTTTTTGCGTCTCAATATTTTTTCATATTCTGGTCTCAAAATCGTCCCAAGTTGAAAAAGTGGTTCTCGCACATCCCTCGTTTTAAGTTTTATGATTTTGATGATGTTGCTTCTCTCACCGGTTGTAAATTCATCAGGTTGGCAAGGATAATGTGCAGCCTGCTCTGTCACTCATTGAGTACGACCGTGAATTAAGACCAGCCATGGAGTGGATATTTGGACAGGTGTTTATCTGCAGAGACATGGCCACTGCCCGCAAAGTGACCTTCCACGAGCGCATCATGAA
This sequence comes from Timema bartmani, assembly GCA_902151455.1. Lineage (NCBI taxonomy): Eukaryota > Metazoa > Arthropoda > Insecta > Phasmatodea > Timematidae > Timema > Timema bartmani. The sequence goes on along the minus strand of CABFWB010001929.1, from coordinate 840 downwards.
GAAGTCAGTCACTCTAGACGGAGATTCCGTTGATCCGGGTGGAACTTTGTCTGGAGGTTAGTTGTAGGGTTCTGGCAACACTGTAGGTAGAATATTTTGCTTTAGATGGATGAACCTCATCGTCGTCGTGGTGAACAGTTTACAGCTACCGACCAGGTTTTTTTGGAACATAAGCCTCTACAACGTATAATTTCTCTCACCCACTTCTTCTCCTCCACACTCCTCTGACCACCCTTCAGCCACTTGTCTTTTGGTCTTTTGCCCCCATCTTCAATATCCAGCTTCTTTTTTCGGTATTTTCTCCATTCTCCTCACATGAGCGTACTACTTTAGACATGTATTCCTTAATTTGCACTGGCTCCTCTAGCTATTCAAGCATCATAAAACAAATTGTATTTAAATATTTGAAATTTTTATTTTTCGGATATTGAATTTGAATTTGTATCCTTGATTCTTGAAAGACTAAAGAATGCACTGGGCCTGTCCCTTCTAAGTTCCAATAACTAACAGCAATACGGGAACACTGAAAAAGGAGTAAAGGGACAAATTTTTCCAGATAAGACTTAGATAACCAATAAAACTGAGTTTGCTTTCTGAAAATCTCTTGAAAAATAATGGTTTCAATTTAAACCACGCATCAATTTTATGTAACTCATCTTAACTTTTGTTTTAAATTTGTTCTATATTTGAACTCTTTTTATGTATTATGTGTTCAGTTTGTTACCTTCATTCAAAACAATTGGTCAATCCTAGTGCATAGTTTCATTCAATTTGTTCATTTTCAATTGACTCACACTTCTACACTATATTTTAACTACTTTAGTAAACTAATTGTTTTTA
>CABFWB010001928.1:115574-129201 GCA_902151455.1 Timema bartmani | reverse complement strand
TTTTTTTTAAGATTGATACAACGGTAATCATCCATTTGAGAAACTCCACATATCTTTTGATCCTCCCATACAAATATTTTCACTCATATTTTCAACCAGACAAACAAAAACATTTGATGCAAGACGATTCAATATGTGGATAAATCATTTGCAAGGAAAAGACACTTTTCAAACTAATTACAACACTCTTTATAGATATTCAGGAGACAAAACATTTTGCAGGTAGCAGTTATCACTTGTGTTTGTGAAATATCTAGGATTACATTGTAGGATGCAATTATTTCAGAGTGAACAACAAAAACATAACAAAGACAAATAAACAAAGAGAAGGCTTGTAGGTCACATTTTTTTCTCCCAAAGTTGAAAAATGTTTTTGTTTTTTTAATCCAAAGTTTTGGTGGAGGCTTTTGACTCTTGATTGACGGAGCTGGTTGAGCTCAGTTTAGGTGGAACCCTTTCTCCCTAGTCGCAGCTAAAAGTCTCTCCCTCAGCAATTCTTCTGTGGGATAGTCCGGGAGCTTGAGGTAATGAACGCAGGTGTTTACAGAGGGGTAGCTACCCTCACCTGCATCCACCTTACGGACCACCGTCAGGCGGGGATACAGGTTAGCCAGGCCTCCTGGGGGCAGCGACGAACAGCCCGTCGTGAACTGAAGGAACGCTTTCCTCTCCTCTGCAGACATGTCCACCAGAACGTTGACAAATCGCTGGAATCCCGGACTGGATGTGCCAGAGAGGAAAACAATCGATCAAAAACCACTCGATTCAATTCAGAACATCATTGCTCTTTAAAGAAAGCCTCTTACACTTTTTGAGGAATGTTTAGTTATAGATTGGATTAAAGTACAGGAAGGAGGGATTGAAACATATTTTTATCATTCTTTTAGAGGTGTGCAAGAAGTGAACTCAAAGCAAAGCGTGAGACATGTAAGCAGGTGAAGCAAAGTTGAAACTAGATTGAGGATAGATTTTAAGTTGTTGACCAGGCTTGGCAATACTATTAATTTATAAATCATCCAGGCATGTGCGAAGTCCACTTTTTTTTTTAATTAGAAACAAAGTCGAATCTAATAATATGAGATACACCCGAAGCCAGATCGAAGTTAAATATTAAAAAAAAAAGTTGGATAAAAATACTCTACTTTGAATAACTATGTAAATTTAGTTATTAAATATAATTTACAAAATACTATATTTCAAACATAATATATTTTGTCTCAAAATTAGTAATTAAATTACTATCACAAAAATAATTTAAACATTTTTTTTTTCCCATGCGAACGTTAATTTGTAATGGAAACAACAGCAGCCAATGGTAAAAAATAAATATAAAAAGTTTCACACTCCCACCTGATGAGTTTTAATATAATTAGACCTTGGTCAAGGGACTGTAAGGTAATGGATCAATTTCCTGTTTCCCATGCGAACATTAATTTGTAATGGAAACAACAGCAGCCAATGGTAAAAAATAAATATAAGAAGTTTCACACTCCCACCTGATGAGTTTTAATAGAATTAGACCTTGGTCAAGGGACTGGAAGGTAATGGATCAATTTCCTGCAAATATATAAAGGTAGAGTGTGTAGATTAAAAGAAAGGGGTTGGATATGTAAGACATGGCTAAATGTTGTAGATGAATGTGTGAAAAAGAGAAGCATTAAGACTTTTATGAATAAAAAAACATATATGACTGTGTATGGATGTGGTTGAAGCGAAGGGAGTGCACAAGGTTGAATTTAAATAAAGTGTACCTGCATTTGCATGGAGAGTGTAAATCCATTTGGTAAAAATCACCCTCGGTACACTCGACCGGGATTAAACCACTGGGCAGTCTAGTCTATTGAGTGTGGGAGCTTAGATCATGCGGCCACTGAAGCGGGTTATAGGCTATAGCTAAATTATTGTTTATTATGAAATTAACTTAACATTTTTTGCATTAATAATTGACTATTAATATTCTACACATAGATAATTGTATCTAACATATAGATGTTGAGACCTCCCGAATATAGGTGTGTTAACACTTTGGTTCCGACAAATGAGCTTGATGGAGCCTCACCTGTCTTTAGTGTACCCGAGCTTGGGTTCTGTGTAGTTCAGTAGGTCTTCCCGGGTCCAGTGTGGGTTCTGGTCCCCACAAAGCATGACTCGCACCTCCTCGGGGCTGAATGCACGCAACTTGTCCATGGGAAACACCCGCGAGAAGCCAGCACGGAATGATTCCATTTGACGCGCCACGCCTTGCTCCAGGCAGAATGAGGTGGTGAGATCTACATACTCCTCCAAATTGTCCAGGGTCACCTAGCAGCAAGATGAGAACTACTTGTACAGCTTCTATCGTGGGCGTAGACCCTTACCTCCTACTCAAATCATTCCACTGCCTTACTGTAATTTACTTAACTGGAAACCTTTACATATTTTCTAAGTAGGGGTGTATGAGTACTCTAAAATTAGAGTTTGATTCAAGTTTTATTAGACCCTGGCAGTGGCATTAAACTTTTTTAAGATTATAATAATTAGGGATGTGTGATAACCATTTTTTCAATTTGAGATGCTCTCGAGACGGGAATATAAAAAAGTATCGAGACGGGAATATAAAAAAGTATCGAGACACGAGAAATAGATGAGAAAACGTCCTTTGAAATTACATAAATTTAAATTATGTTTACTAAAGTAAATATATAGTTTAAAGAGTTCCTTTAGATTGTCTTATAGTTCATTCAAACACTTAAGATATAGCTTGTACACATTTTAAATGCAATTAATAGTTACAATGAACACCATTTATGATTTAATTTTGTAGATTAACAGCTCATATTGTCAAACTTTTGTTATTGAAAAACATTATTTATAACAAAAATATTTCTTAATAAAGGCTGTTTTTTTGGGGGCAAATGCGACCTATTTTTGGGTTGTATTGGTATTATTGGAAATAAATTCCCAGTTTGATTTTTTAATTTCTTAAGGCCATTATTTGCTTTTTTTAAATTTCTTGAATGTTTAAGATTCATTTTTTAACTTTCGAGACATATTTTCGAGTCTCACACATCCCTAATAATAATAGTTATTACATTATAGTTTTCAATATTTTAATTAATATTAAAATACCACTACTATGCAAAAGAAGTATTTTTTAATACTAAGATTAAAAAAAAATATTTCCAGAGAAAAAATTGCGATACCAAAATCTACAGCTATCGATACTTTTATTTTGATACTAATACAGGATTGATACTTTTAATGAGTGCAGTATCAATAATTTTCTTTCGATACCACATCCCTAATCAGAAACACTACCAATAGTCACACTGACCTCCATGTCTGAGCCACTAGGAGCCAGCTCAGCGACGGAGAAGCCAAAAGCCCGCGACGAGGGTTGGTAAGTGAAGGTGATGGCCAGGTCCTCCAGCCGTACGGCTTGGCCTAGCCCCAGGTTCTGTATTTGACGCACTCGGTCTTCGTACGAAAGCGTATTATCCTGGGCGATGCGGGCCTTGCGGGAAGATAGATCATTGAGCTGCTGCAAGAAGTGACCCCGTACAGGGTCCACTTCGCAGAGGTCGTCGCTGCTCAGGATTCCGGAGAACCTAACAAAGGGTGAGTAAAAAATATGTATTTAAGAAGGGTGAGTAAAAGAATTGATTTAAGAAAAAACAAACTCGAGATGGCCACAAAATCTTACAAATAAAGTTTCTCGACTTTTACCTGATCCCTAAATCTAAATTATGTTTTTTTAAATCGATAGCAGACGAGAATATAAGAGTTGTGAATACACCCCAACTGGGCTACAAACGGTATTAAGTGTACTCACCACGGCTTAGTGTCCTCAGGGCTGATCTTTGGTGGGTCAAGCTCCAGCTCCTTCTCGCTCTCCTCAGAGATGTAGGACGACATCATCACATCCTCCTCGGCTATGTTGATCCTCCGTGAAACGGGCACCAGACCGATTCTGAAAACATTGAGCGTTGTGACCAAATTACCATAAATTATGTTGTTTTTTTTGTTATACATGGAAGGAGGTACAATTCGACACCTTAGCTAAGTCAGTAGCATGTCTATCTACTGAGACAAGAGTCCCTGGTTGGATTCCTGGTATGGCCGAAAAAAGTATCATTGATGAAATGTGTGTGGCTTAACCTTTTCATAGTGATGAATTAACGGTCGGGGACTGGATGTTGTGACTGTCCTAGTCTTTAGTTATACTATAAGGTATATGAAGCTACGACAGGCCTAGCAAGCCGGTGGCGGAAAATATTTGGCTTGAATCAAAAATTTGCCTCAGACCACAAGCTGGGAACATTAGTGGATGTAAAGTAAAGAAAGAAGATACAGGAAAGAGGGATAGGGACAAATTAAAGGAACAACACAAAATAGCTTTTACAACAAAAAGACTCGCTGCAGGGCCCAAACGCTCTAAAGGGTCATTCTCATATTAAACTGGCCTACTGATAACAAGAAGATCGAGGTTCGAATCCCGGTCTGATTTACTGAAGGTGGTTTTTCTTAACGGGTTTCTCGCAAATGCAGGTATAATATCTCTAAATGCTTCCTTCCTCATCTCCACCCCATTAGAATAATTGTCATTTATGGGTACAACCCTAAAAAGAAGTAGGACGCGGTGTTAAAATAAACAACGAAAGGAGGAATAAAGTGCATACTTCACATTGCGACCACTAGATAAAGCGGTAATGGTTGCCCCTTGAATAAAATTGATTGCTGTACTGCGTAATCCCTTGACTTAGGTTTCATTTTATCGGAACTCGTCAGAAGCATCATAAAAGCTCTAAAAAGTAGCTAAACTTAAAAAAATAAAATAATAAAAACATGTACTATTCACACAAATGTATTAGGAAGATTTAAAGGAAGTGTACATGCCTTATGACATGTCGCCAGTGAAGCGGAGTTTTTAATGTTCACTAAGAATTTTTTTTCAAATCCTCTATTTTTGGATATTTTTAAGGAATTGAGGATTAAAGGGCCTAGCCCTAAGTTCTAGTCATTGGGTTGTTCTCTATGAAGTTATGCCTAGATGTTTAAGCTAATATAATTCAAGAGATGAGAAAGAGACACTTTCCGGAAGAACTCACCTCTCGTTTACATTGTTCTGTATCTCGCCGTGACACATGAGCTTCAGGAAGGGTTGACTCAGTGGTAAGTCAACGAGCCGGTTGTCCTGCAGGACCTTGGCTAGGAACACCCCTAGGAACCAAAAGTATTTGGTGGCGCGGTCACAGGCCAGGGAGTCCTGAGGCAGCGGGGAGGGGAAGAGGCCAGCCGGACGACGCACGTAGTATCCAGGGGGCTTGGCCACCTCCAATAGGAAGGAGTCCTGCTGGTTGACCCCGTTGGGGGAGGTCTCTTGATCGTCATCGCAGAGCCACATGTTCAGGTCCTTGCGCTGCAGCTCGGCCGCTACCAGCGCGTAGAACTCGAGGGTGGGGCCAAGTCCTGTTCCTTCTTCTCCTTGGAATTCAACCTGGAGCAGTTTCTTCTCCTTGGAATTCAACCTGGAGTAGATAAATTACCGTTAAATAGCTCTTTAGGAGAATCTCTTTACCTTCTTTGGGGCACAATTTATTATAGATATAAAAAGGCCACCCTTTGTATACACTGAAAAGTAGTAAGCTTACCTAGCACTATTCTACTATGGCGTAGCTTATAATATAGGGCCATAGTGTAATTTGTCAAGGTAAGACATACCTCTCAGGGCAAACAAAACATATATTAATTATTGACTAACATGTAATTAATTTGGAATAAAATCTGTACATATTTTTATAGTAAAAAAACTTGTATATAATGTGCCTAATTATTATGGTGAATAAACGTTTGATCTTTTTCAAAAAAAATATTTAAATTTCAATTTTAAAATTCTCAAACAAAAAAAGTTTAGTCCTAATAAAGATGGTTTTATAACATCTGGAAAAAAAACAAAAATTACATATTTTGCACAATACATTAAATTTTTTTTTGGGCAGGTAAACCTTTGAAATGTATAATTTTTACAAGATTATAAAATTAGGCATGGCCTATGTCAATTTAAAAAATAAATGTTTTTAGAGTTGGGTCAAATCCAATATATTACGAATAAGATTTTCCGATTTACCTTCAAATCTCTAATATGAATCTTGGAAAAAATTATGAACATAAGAGGAAAAAAACAGTAACCTATGCCCTAAAAAATGCAACTTTATAAAAAACAATGTTATAAAAGTTGCGTTTTTCCCAAAGTAATCAATGCAAAATCTAGAGAAGTTAAGATCCAAGCTACAGCTAGGAAAATATATTGTCTGCTTTCTTTGCAACTGGGGTTGTAGATGAATTACACGGACATATGCAAAAGCCATTTTGTGTTTGTTCCTTTTATATGTCTCTATCCACCTTTCCTGTACCTTCTTCCAAACATAATAGGAGTTATTGAATTGGAAATTGTAATAGCTTGATTCATCAAATTAAAACAAAACATTATTACAAACAATAGTGCATTAAAAAATATTACAAGTAATTTTAGTGCATAAAATTATATAAATAACCAAAAATAATATTTTTTTAAGCATAAAACAACTAATAAAACATATTTTAAACTTACATTCGTCTTTCAAGAATATTTCATATATTCAGTTTGAGTTCACTTTTAATTGAAAAATTAGACTTAGACCAACCCTAATTATGATTATATAAATTGGCAGCAAACTTAACCTAAATACATGGTCGACCGGATCCTATTAAATATTTTACTCCTCCATGAAGGAAGAAAGGAACAAAGTGATGGTGGTACCTACTTCTAATATGCTCTTCCTGTCGGCGTGTATCCTCATAACTTGCAGCGCCCAGTCAAGCAGGTTCTCTCCACGGGGCACTTTGACACGCTCGTGCTTCAGACGCCCGACTCGGAACTCGTGGGGATCCTCCCGCCGCGGGGAGAGCCCTGGAGCTCTCTGCCTTTCCAAAGTCACATCGCGCTGTGTCTGCAGCCACACTATAGACCTGTAAGCGAGAGTGGGTTTTATGTAGGTCCAGGCCGATTGTTTGTTGACCTGTAAGCGAGAGTGGGTTTATGTAGGTCCAGGCCGATTGTTTGTTGATGATTAAGCCAATTATTTAGTCAATTTTACTTCAAATACTATGAAAATATATGCAATAATGATATTGAAAACAAGTGCTACCCACTTCGGTGGCAGCATGGTCTAACATGCTACTTTTGAGTTGGACTAGACTGCCAAAGTCGAGGAGATTGGGGTTTGATCCTGGCCGAATTCACTGAAGGTGGTTTTCTCTTTCTCTCTCTCTCTCTACACAAATGTGGGTGCATTTCCTCTAAATTAAACCTTCCTAATGCTTAACACATAAGTGTAATTAGTATATAGGCATACAACCTGAACGGATATTATGACCAAGTGTTCCCATGGGTTTGTTTTATTTTGTTCGGTTTAGTACGTTTGCTTACAGAAGTTTAAATGAAAACTTTAGAGCCAATATAAATATAATTTACATTTTCATTGTCCATACAACATTTTAAAGACAATTAGTTTAAGTGAAACCGACTTCACTTTTCTCATAATTAAGTTTGGAATGGTACTAACTTTTGTATAGAAATTTTATTTCGAAATCTGTGCATTGAATATTGTGGCGAATTTTTTAATTATGGATTAAAAACAGAAAAAAAATAATTGTTCATTAAATTTATTTTAATTTTAATCTGCTTAGTTAATTTTATAATAATTTTATATTTATCAACTGAAATAAATAAGAGTATTGAGATCAAGGTAAATCCTGTCTGTACCCATGATGTAGTTTGGGAACCTCCGATTGTTCTTTAGTTTTAGTTTCGCTTCAATCTCCCCCAGGTTTAGTAGCTTCCCCTGAATCTCCCCCAGGTTTAGTAGCTTCCCCTGAATCTCCCCCAGGTTTAGCTTCCCCTGAATCTCCCCCAGGTTTAGCTTCCCCTGAATCTCCCCCAGGTTTAGCTTCCCTTGAATCTTTCCCAGGTTTAGCTTCTCTTGATTCTTCTCCAGTTTTATCATGCCTTGAAAATTTTAATACCAGCATTTATTTGGAGAGTAAATGGAAATTCATGAAAAGAACGATAAGTATGAGCATTTGTGATTCAATCTTACCCTATGAGATTTGAAACAAATATCAGCTTTCATTTCGCTTCGTAAAAAAAGATTCAAATTTGACAATAAAGATATTGACAGCTAGAATATTTAGTGAATTTATGTTGTTATTATTATTATTGCCATTTTTAGATTTTCTATACATTACAAATTAATATTAAAGAACAAATGAGGAACTACTTGAATGAAAAAGTAGCAGCCTCGGTCTGGAAATCTATGATTAATGGCGGGTGTAACGAGTAGTTTTACAACCAATATTTTTATTGGCAAAGTTTCGTAATGCTCAAAGCAGGATTTTTTTTTTAGAGGCGAAGTTGAAGCTGATATTGTTTCGAAGTCAAATTGGAGTTTTGCACACCTTTACTAAAATCTATAAATATAGTGTATATAGTATAAAACTCGGTGTATAACAAATCCTTACCTGGATGCACCAAAGGCGGTGCAGTTGAAGCAGAGTTGCCTAGTTTCGAAAGGGAACAGGAAGGGGCATGAATGATTGAGCTCCTCACACCATGAGGGCAGAGCACCAGATGATAGAACCAGGGGGTCCTGGATCTGCTGCAGCAGTTTGTTTGTTATCTTCTTGCTGGTGAACTCGTCTGGGGTCAAACCATCTCCCTCCTGGTCTGCTGCATAAACACGTGCTCACATTAGGTCTAGATGCAAGAACACAATATGTCCTTTCCCCAAATAGTCAACGCAACTCAAACTTGTGCCCACTTTAAGAATGGTGAGTCACCATAACTACCTAACTTTGCACACAGTTTAAAAGAGCAGATTAATAACTAGTCGGCTTAAATAATTAGTCTCCAAATGTCAATCATAAGCTCAAATGACTGTGCCATGGCCGGGAAGGCAGTCTACATCGGCCCAGCCTTAATATGAGATTCTTAAATATATCCAAAAATTATGAAAACTTAAATTTTACATTTTTTTAAAATTCAAGAAATAGAGGATTCTTAGGTCAGGGAATTGGGTGGTAACTATCAATTTTCTTGAAGAGGCAGCCGTTACTTATTTGCCCAATGGCAGCAATGTAAAGTATGAGCTGTGTTGCTCTTTTTAGCTGTGAAATTTTGGACATTTTTTTTTTGCAAGTATGTAGGACTTGCTCTTCTATCATACGTTCAACGTTTGTTTGAATCCCACTCTTTTGTGTAATTCCCCCTCCCCTCCCCCCCCTCTTATCTCTCCCCTTGTTTTTATCAAGTTTTAAACGTTATGATACTATTTCACATAGCTCCCAGTTATTGTCACGGCTGCAAACACTCACCATCGGCCGTGTTGTCGTCTGGGAATGTGCTGATGACAAAGAGATGCCTGAGCAGCTGTAGGACATCCTCGACCGTGCAGGACATGGAGGGGGTGGGGGTTGACGGGGAGAGGGTAGTGTCACGAGCAGACCCTCGTGAGTATAGTGTCACCACTGAGGTGCTATCCCTGCCCATATCGGTGATGGAACTGCCGTCAATATCCTTCACCTCACGATACACAATCCTTCAAACACAAACATAACATTTACAACACACAATTCAGAAAGCTAGACCAATACATTTGAAGAGCTTATTCCCAAAAGAGGTTCAGTTATTTTTTTTAATTTATGGGAGGAGGCCAAAAAAAAAGTCAAACATCCTTGAATTTTTAAATTTAATTTAATAATTAATTGTTTAGAAGAGACCCACTTTGTACTTTGAGTGATGTGAAACTAGTAAAAATTAAAAATTCATGGTAGTTGTGTTGCCCTTCAGTATTTTGGTTCACCTGTTAATTTAGAAAAAGTGGACAGATGGTTTTGGGAATTAAGTCTTCATTTATGAAACTTATGCTTGGAACTGTAGCCAAATTTGATGATAAACCTTATACCATTAACTTTTTTGGTTGACAGTTCTATATGATGTTGCCTATAACGTTGCTAAAATTTTTAAATGTTACATAAAAATAATTGTTTCTCATTTATATAATGTTATATTTGGAAGAAATGATAGGAAAGTGGAATGGAAATAGGAGTGTACAATTACTCAAAAATTTAAGTTTGAGTCTCGTTTTAGAAGAGGCTTGACCTCTTTTTACAAAACTCAAAAAATTTGAGTAGGTATTAAGAATTTTCAATATTTTTCTTGAAAATTCCCTTTTCTCGCGTCCCATACATCCCCACCTTAATCAAATTGAACGCCAACTCACGTATATGTGGGTTCCCATATCCTTCGTAGTTTCTCCTGCCGACTGCCCAGATCTGCCAACTGCACCAACTGTTGCACAGCACGAAAAATTGTCCAGGTGGGGTCCGACAGTTCCACTTCTACATCTTGTACCTTGAGTGAAAGTACAAATTGTTATTGGTTGTTGAAAATAGAAAATAGGGCTAAACTGAAAAAAAAATGGCATACATGTAAAGCTCAATTGTGACTAATATTGAAAGAATCAAGAATGGATCTCAATATTACAATTTTCATCTGTCAAATCTTAGCTTTCTAATCCAAGTCAATTAAATTTCTGGTAAAAAAAACAAGCCAGCAAAATTCAGAATTGGGTTGTTTCTTACTGCGATGACTATTTTTCTGGCAGTTCACTTAGTTCCAGCAAATTGTAAATTTACTCAACATGACCATTTTATGTAAGATTATTTCTCACATCCACCCACATTTTTTAGTTTTTTCATACGGGTAATTTAATGTGAGATCGGATAACGGAAAAGAATTGTAGTTTTAAATGTTGACATTTTTTTAGACCTCTAATAATGTTAATTGGCGGTTCAGAATAAATCAAGATTTGGATTTGAGATTCAAAGGTAAATCGTAAAGTCAGATCCGAGATTTGACTTTTCAAAACAGTAGGTTTGACCCAACTCTAATAAATAATTACAATATAGTTGTTTTTTTCTAAGCACAAAACAATTAAGAAAACAATATTTGACACCTTTGAAACTATTTCAAATATTTTATTTAGGTTCATTTTAAATTGAAAAATTATCAGCTAACACACCTCCTAATGAACTCACCCCTGGCAGGTTTGACCCCCAAATGAAAAATTATGAGCTAACACACCTCCTAATGAACTCACCCCTGGCAGGTTTGACCCACAAATGAAAAATTATCAGCTAACACACCTCCTAATGAACTCACCCCTGGCAGGTTTGACCCACAAATGAAAAATTATCAGCTAACACACCTCCTAATGAACTCACCCCTGGCAGGTTTGACCCACAAATGAAAAATTATCAGCTAACACACCTCCTAATGAACTCACCCCTGGCAGGTTTGACCCACAAATGAAAAATTATCAGCTAACACACCTCCTAATGAACTCACCCCTGGCAGGTTTGACCCACAAATGAAAAATTATCAGCTAACACACCTCCTAATGAACTCACCCCTGGCAGGTTTGACCCACAAATGAAAAATTATCAGCTAACACACCTCCTAATGAACTCACCCCTGGCAGGTTTGACCCACAAATGAAAAATTATCAGCTAACACACCTCCTAATGAACTCACCCCTGGCAGGTTTGACCCACAAATGAAAAATTATCAGCTAACACACCTCCTAATGAACTCACCCCTGGCAGGTTTGACCCACAAATGAAAAATTATCAGCTAACACACCTCCTAATGAACTCACCCCTGGCAGGTTTGACCCACAAATGAAAAATTATCAGCTAACACACCTCCTAATGAACTCACCCCTGGCAGGTTTGACCCACAAATGAAAAATTATCAGCTAACACACCTCCTAATGAACTCACCCCTGGCAGGTTTGACCCACAAATGAAAAATTATCAGCTAACACACCTCCTAATGAACTCACCCCTGGCAGGTTTGACCCACAAATGAAAAATTATCAGCTAACACACCTCCTAATGAACTCACCCCTGGCAGGTTTGACCCACAAATGAAAAATTAACAGCTAACACACCTCCTAATGAACTCACCCCTGGCAGGTTTGACCCACAAATGAAAAATTAACAGCTAACACACCTCCTAATGAACTCACCCATGGCAGGTTTGGCCCACGAATGAAAAATTAACAGCTAACACACCTCCTAATGAACTCACCCCTGGCAGGTTTGGCCTACGAATGAAAAATTAGCAGCTAACACACCCCTTAATGAACTCACCCTTGGCAGGTTTGACCCACGAATGAAAAATTAACAGCTAACACACCCCCTAATGAACTCACCCCTGTCAGGTTTGGCCCACGAATGAAAAATTAACAGCTAACACACCCCTTAATGAACTCACCCCTGGCAGGTTTGGCCCACGAAGCACCAGCTGCAGTTTGGGCTGAGGCATGAGATCCACCTCTTGGTTGTTGGAGCTATCATCGGCCCCAGGTGCCGGCACTTCAAGATCTGTAGTCTGGTTAACGTTGGTACGGCCTGGACGGGGGTCAAACGCGGGGATGAGCGCAGAGAACTGACGCTTCAACACATACTCGTCGTCCCAGCTTCTGCGTTTGCCGTTGCGCATCTCGTAACCTTCCTCCTCCTGAGGGGCACAAAATGAACCAAGGACCATAAGAAAAATCACATTACCAGTCGAAGGTGGCTGCGTTATCTGATAGCCTGGGATCTTAATTGATCGTTCATGTATAGCTGAGGATTTCCACATGTCCATAACAGACTCTACCTCAAATTATGAGTGAATAATGACCCTAGGCACGGGACGAATCTTGGATAGCTCAGTGGTTAGAGCATTGGCGTACTAAACCAATGATACCTGGTTCCATTCCTGTGTACAGATGTAATTGTTTAATTTATAAAATATAATATTTATATTTATGACCATTAATGTTCTTAATAACCATAATAGATGCTATTTAATCCAAGTTAGCCAGTTGAAACTAGTCGAGATAGATACATACACTTAGAAATACATATAAACATACTTTTAATGGTCAACATTGATATTATTTTACTGTATTAGTAGAATTAATTCACAGGTATTGATAATCTATAACATACATTTAAAAATAAGAAATTTGTTTTAGTAACTTTTGCTACTGTCATAAATGTTGCTTTCTATCGAAATCATACTAACTACACTAGTTTTTCAAGGTAAAATCTTCAATCTGCTAATAGAAAATAGATTGTGCCTCCTAAAGCTATTGTAACAACGTTTAATTCTACAATTTTTCAAACAAACACATCTTTAAAATTGCACTTTCTTCAGCTCAATTATGAAGAAAATTTAGTTTAAGAGACATGATTCTTTCAGCTATGGGGGTTAGCAAGCAATCATTTTTCTCTTCAAGTAAAGTTTGAATCTAGTTTGAATGAAAACAAGAGGTTTTTTTTAGTTTGAGTAATATAGAGAATTAATTTTAACGGCAATATTCAAGTCGAATTTCTGTAATAGATTCATGCATAAATCATAACTTCTACTTTAGAATTTAGTACAATATTTGATTGATTTAGCTGCGAGAATATAAGTATCAAGGAAAAAAACAATGATTACTGAACAAACATTTACCTAAGTGAAATTATTGAAAATCAACACAAGAAATCTGATTTA
>CABFWB010001928.1:70794-115513 GCA_902151455.1 Timema bartmani | reverse complement strand
AAAAAAAAAAGAAGCAATCCAAACAAATACAGTCAAACATTTGGACTGTGTGTAATGGTACTTTACCTTGACAGCTAAACGGCACTTTTTCTTGTTTTACCGAGAATGTAACAATGAACAACTAAACAACTAACATCAACTGTCAATCAACAACATTGGTGAGTTTTTGCGAGTGAATTGAAATTTATATTTAAAGCTTTCAGACTTTCCACAATCAGGTTTTCACTGAAGTTTTAACTCTCTTTGGAGAGAGCTAATCAGCTCGGTTCCGACCAATGACCTGAGAATTGTGCATCAATAAATTTTAACAGTTACAAAATTATGACACTTAAAACTTTTAATATTGATAGATCAAACAATCGTGACATTTTTAAAACTGTGAGGAAGATACAAAGGCAAGCTCTACACACTTACCAGAAAAACCGTAGGCCTCAAAGTTCAAAATTTTTAAACAACAAAACATATTTTTATGTGATTTTCAGGGTAGATCAGTCTTTTTCACTGCTGAAGAGGGAGAATGATTTTTTTTTTACATCCAGTACTTTTTCCAGCCTATTGTCTAGGTCAGTTTTTCATTCAAGCCGTCTATTTGACACTATCGGAAGGATTAATCATAAGGCGACCGATTTATCCCGAAAATTACATAATTATGTGCTTTGTCATGTTTTAATTGTGAGCTTTGAGGCCTGCCCTTCTATTTTCCTTTAAATGTTTTATTTATTTTAGTAATTTGGTTCCCTTTTGCCTTTGAATTTGAAACTGTAACCAATTCATTTGCAAAAACTATCTAATGATTCAAAGCTAATCAAACAAAAAATAAACATTTCCTCTACCACTAGGTCTAACTATAAAATTGGTTTAAAATTCACATACATTAAAAATGAACACTCCAAAAAAACATAACAATTAATAAGAATAAAGTAAGAAAAAATACAGGAAATAATAATAATATGTGGGTGTGTACCATAAACGATAGTAAATTTCTGCTAACCATGACCTCCTCATATTCATCATCATCTTCATTTTCATCATCATCATTTTCATCATCATCTGGTTCTGGCATTTCGTCATCATCTTCAAGTTCGGTAAGTAAGGTAGGAGCGCGACAGCTTTCTAAGAAATCCTGTCAGAGATAACATGGTTAAATTAAAGAAAAAAGTATTTAAGTTGCACTTTCTTAAGAGACTGGTTATATCAGCACACAACTTAACAAGCTTAAATCTAGAATAGACACAACACACAGTTTTCCGGCTGTTAATCCATCAATGAAGGAGAACCCACATTCCATAACGGGATTCGAACCCAGGATTCTTAACTCAATATAAAAACACATCAACAAACCGAGCTAAGGTGTTGAGCCATAAATAGTTCCTTGGTATTGAATAATGGGACAATATTTATAATTATTGTTTTAGTTAATAGAAGAGGAGAAATTAGCTTGAAAAAGCATTGAGGATGGGTCTTTTAAATCTATAAATTCTTAAAAATATTCAAGACAAAAAAAAAAGAGTTATGATGATACTTACTTGTCTTTAGGCCTAATATAATTTTAGGACAAACCTAAGAACCAGAACCATGGGCATTAATTTACTACTAAACCTAATTAGTTCACATTAAAAAAAAAACCTATCATTCCAAAGCTACGATTTTTATTTTCTACAGCAACTGAGAAATTACTGTGAACAAAATATTAATTGAATAATAATAAGTTATATCAATGTGGAAAGGTTAAACTTTAATGTTTAATATGTTTTATAAAATTTATATTTGAATTTGAAATTCCTATATAGACAACTTCTCGACACTTGTATTTTACTGGTGCCGAAAGAACTTGACATTCTTAATTCTACCTAGGAATATATAATTCAAATTTGAATCTTCGAAACATCAAATTTTTAACAATATTTGATATTCGAGGATTCGAGAAAATTCAAATTTTTAAGTGTATTTTGTTTTATAGCTTTAATAAACCTTACTGGTGGGTTAGCCCCAATTTAATTATAGGTCATACTTAACAACCAAACCCCAGACCATTAATTTAATAATGAATGTATGAATGTTAAACTTAATGCATTTTTATATAAATAAAAAATATGTATTTTAACTATCTTTTATTTACTATTATATTATCTAGTCATAATTTTTTTTTCCAAAATTTGGAGGTAAACTGGAGATCCAGTTTAGTAAAATAACAGATTCGACCTATCTTTAGTAAAAATTTAGGAATCAAAATTCAAAAGGGATAGTGTAAATGTACAGTAATTGTTCATTTCCAACTAGTCATCTGCACAGAACGGAGCAGAGTCGAGCCGAGTGTCACGGGCCAGGTCACACTAACCTCCAGACTGACCTGCTCACTGTCGCTGGACGTGGACGTGAGGCTCATAGTGAGCGCCTGGCTGAGACAAGGACCGTTGCCCGCCGTCGTGGAGATGCCACAAGACCCCGTCCCTGTGGGGCCGCTTGTCGTGAGGCTGGGATAGCTCTGGGCCGTGCTCAGTAAACCACCTGCGTAGAACATTTCATTGACTGGTCTCTTATTATTTACAACCGTGTAAGGAGTGTCTTAAGAGAAGGTACTATTTGTATTAAACCTTTTAGAGAAAATTGTATGCATTTTTATTTTCCAGGGGTGTGCAAAGGGTTATCTTTCAATTAGAGTCGAATATAAGCCAAGCTTGAATGACCATTAGGTTTTTTTAGAGTTTGAGTATATAGGACAGTATTTGTATTTTAAGTATTTCAAGTCAAGTGATTAATGTAATAAATAAGATAAACAAACCTATTTATATATATATTTTTTAAAATAGGAATTTAGATCCAGGATTTATAGGTAAAATGAAGCTTCAGATTTGTAAAATATCTAATAATGACCTTTGACTTTATGAAGCTTTGCACACCCAATGTAACAAATAAATATATCTCTGGTAAAATATGCTCGCATCTCAATAGTACACTCACCAGGAAAGTTTGAAGAAAGGGCAAGTCTAACGAGGCTAGACACAGAACTGGGGCCTCGCGGAAAGAGGGAGCTCCCGGGGGAAGGTGATGGGGAAGGTGTGGTGCAAGAGGGAGAAGGGATCACTCCCCCTACTCCACCACCCACCCCTCCGCACACCGCGTTGCTAGCGCCGCTGGTCCCTGTAACAGCCCCCAGAGTGCGCCGGCGAGCCATGGCGGCAAACGTCTCCAAGAGTCCCGCCGTTGCGGAGGACTCCATGGCGTTGGTCCCCGCGGCCGACGTCAGGTTAGGGACGCTCACGCTCATGGGGTTTGTGGATACCGAACCTGGACTTGACTGGACATTGCGAATACCCGACGACGGAGGGTCCTTCTCTTTGGCCACACCACTACTTAGGTCCTTTTCCTTCTTACCTGGAACAAAAATAGAGTGGAGATGCTAAGATAAAGTTAAAAGGATGTATTATTAAAATGTCGCGCTCACATTAGACTGTACTACGATTAAAAGAGAGATAAAGAATCGAATTCCAGCCAAGAGTACCGAGGGTGGTTTTCCTTAAGTTGTTCTCCACTCTCTCTTCAAGCAAATTCGGGTACAGTTCTCTTAAAACCAACTTTACTCATCCATAAAACATTAGCGTAGTTATTAAATTAAGACGAAGTGTACTCGCATTTAATTGGAAGGAGAGTGGAAAAGGATTTAGGAAAAAAAAAACCTCAGTACACCTGACCGGAATTCAAACCCCAATCTCCCTGTCATTGGCAGTCTAGTCTTAACACGAGTGATTGTCTTAGACCATGCAGCCACCTAAGCAGATAGTAATATAATTCCTTTTACCAAATACATAAAATTGCAAATTAAAGTCAAGACCTTCATTTAGGATTAAAGATTTTTTCTTTCTTCTTTTTTTGTTTTCGTCAAATCTCAAATTTCTCAAATACCACAGGACTCAAGGAATTTGAGCGTCCCATCTCTAAATTTAATCTCTTAAAAAGTCTAAGGTATCTTTGAGAAATGCTGTACACTATCTCACCCTTACCATCCGTGGCCGACTGGGGTGGCTGTCTGTTCTTGATGCGGACACTCTTTTCTTCGAAAGAGTTTCCGTCGACACTCTCCCCTACAGACACGCTGATCCGCACGGAGGGTGCCAGAGAGGGGGCAAGTGTCGCTGCCATCAGACCTGTAATGGCAGGATCCTTGCTTTCACACCACTGAACGTCTTTGAACTCATAGGATATAAAAAATAAAAATAATGGGCACCTGGGATTTCCAAATATTATAGTGAGGTTATTTGGAATAGAGCACTAGGCTAAATCATGGTTTAAATTTGGAGGGATAGCCAGCACACTTACCTTGGTGATACTGGAGTAGAAATTGTTTAGATAGAACACTATAAAACAAACAAACACATTTTTAAGGACAAGCTTTCACTGTCACTTGGCCTGATGAAGCTGTCTGTGACAGTGAAAGCTTGTCCTTAAAAATGTGTGTGTTTTATAATGTTCTATCTAAACAATTTCTACTCCAGTATCACCAAGGTGAGTGTGCTGGCTATCCCTCCTAATTTAAACCAAATATTATATTGAAAATTCAAGGACTGATTAATATGATTCAAAGTTAAAATATTATTTCATAGTCCGTCAATATCAGTTTTTGTTTCATTTAAAAAATATATATTGTTTGTGCCTGTTTTATTTAAATATATATATATATTGTACAACTATATTAGATCTCATTAAAAATATAGCTTGTATAGCGATATTAGATTTATTTAAGATTTTTTTTTTTTTTTTGTGATCACAGCTTTTTTCACAAACATATTTAATCCTCCAAGTTTATGTTTGTGCATAATGGTCTCTGCACGAATTTATTACAAAAACTCAACTCAAAATATGTCTGGTAAAAAGATTGCTCTACAGTCCATGGCAAGTTGAAACTGGTAAAAGTTACCAGATATCCTCTCATGTATCAACTCTCTAAACAATATGATATAAAAGTCCATGTATTGAACTTTAATTTCCTGGGATTTGAGATCTTAGAACATCATTATCATCATCAACTGTTTCCAGCCTGTGGCCGGGTCAGTTTAGTAAAATGCCTCCATATTCCTATATCCTTCCACCACTCTTCCCCCTTAAGTTGTTTCCATTCTTTTCCTCTCGCACACTTTCTGATATCTGATCCTCACATCTTTCCTGCTCTCCCTTGCGGTATATTCTCTACATACTTCATTTCCAACATTTTCTTTAGCATCCTCCCTTTTTTCCATCCTCATTACCATCTCAGCCTTGCTTCCTCTACTATCTAATGTACTTCCTGTACCCCTACTCTTTCTTAGAACAAAGGTCCTAAAAATTGTGAATTGTTAAGATCGACTGTCAAAGAATTAAGTTTGAAAACCTTACTCCTTTCACATCATGTAACCAGCTACTTTTTGTAGTAAACAAAAAAAAAAAACCTTTCCATATCCTTTCTATAGGAGTGTGGGAACTCCACTTGTCCAATATGATGCGAACTCTAATAGAATATAGGAAATATTCTTGAAGCCGAAACGAAAATTAAATATTATTTATTAGTTGTTTTATGATTGAGAAAATATTTTACTTTGGTTATTTATATATAGCTTTATGAACTAAAATTATAAGGAATTTGTTTATTTCACAATTGTTTATAATATGTCATATTAATATAATAAATTACGTTACTAATGCAACTTAAAAGTCGGTTAGTTCAATTTTATTTTCCCTAACGAATATTAATTTGTAAAGTGTGTTTAACAATGTGGTGGCCCAGTGGCTAAATAATTTTTAAAGTATGAAACAGCTCAGAATGTGATTAAGTGAACATAAATTGAATTTTTAGCTCTCAATATTTTTAATGGCGAAGCTTTGTAAATGTCGAAGCAAGAATTTTTTTTTTTTTCCAGGCNCCCTCCAATTGTTATTTTCATTGCAAATTAATGTTTGCATAAACAAAATCTAAAATAATTGAATTCAATTTTCTGATGATTTTCATTATAAGAAGAATATTATTGAAATATAGCATATTTGTAAATTATATTTTTAATAGTTAAATTTGAATAGTTATGCAAAGTCTAGTATTTTTATTCAACATTAACATTTTTTAAATATTTAACCTTTGATTTGGCTTTGGGAATATCTCATATTGTTTAATTCAACTTTGCTTCAAATTGATAAAAGTGGTCTTCACATACCCTTACTCTTGTAGTCCCAATCTTTACCAGATAACGTCATTCCTAATCCTGTGTTTCCTCGTGAGAGCTAACATGCTCCTCACAAACTTCATTCCGATAGCCTCCACTTTCATTGTCACTCTTACATCTAATGCTCATGTTCCCGCAGGATGAACATTTACAGCTAACAGCAAAAAGTCTATTAAAGGTCGCTATGAAAAATAACCCAATTTTGAATGCTGTTTTGTTTGAATACTATGACTTTCCTTTCCTTAGATTTGAGAGCTCAAAAATTGTGATATTATGATCGATTCTCGATTATTTCGATACCAGTAGGAACCAAGGGTGTTTATCTAGTTTGATAGTCTTAGTATATTTATGTACAAAACTTGTAAACACAAATGCTACATGCTACGCAGAATGGGAAAGCCTGGAGTCCCAACTCCAAAAACAAAACAAAAAATTTAGCAAGTACAAATTAAAAAATTAAAAAGGATATGATACCAGCTGTGCAAGGAGAGGCGCCAATCGTGTGGGTGATGTGGAGGGGAAAGAGAGGAGGCTACGCAAGACCAACTAGCGAAAAGGGGAGGGGGAAGGAACGACGAGGTACCTATATCGGGCGTCTGCAGCAGCAGTGACGACGGGGTGATGGGAGGAAGAGGCTGCTCACCCGACAGGAAGCTGTTGGTATTGTTTCTCAAGATGTCCGCTCCCTCCCTCATCTTGTCCAGCACCTCGACAGCCTCGACCGTGCTTGCAGCCGCAGCTTTGTTCCTGGAGGGAGCAGCAATGCTGCTGTAAAGCGATTTGTTCAGAGAAGATGAGGAAGAACCACTCGTCGACACGAGGAGGTTAGTTTTGGCGGAAGCCGCCTCCACCACGTTGGAGAAAGATGGGCTGCTGAAGGTCCCAGATGACTTGTTGATATTCTCCTCTGTACAACTTGCCTGCCGGCGCAGCTGGTTACTGGACGAGGCTGATACACAAAACAAAGTGGTTGGACTTACAAAGATTTACAAATCCTAATCTTCATTTTAACTTCGAATCTTAAATCATCATTATCATTATTATTATTAGCACCGCGTCTTACTACCCGTTCAGGTTATACGCACTTACGATAATGTGTAATGGTAGGGTGATTGTGAGATGAAATGGAGGACCTACAGTTTAACGTGGGATCCGAACCACGGTGGAGGCCTGGCATTCCACACATTTACAAGTTGTGATTAATACACGTCTTGTCGGAGGTGAAGGAAGGGTTTGGCAATCAAATAAGTCTGTGCCGGGACCGAGGATTGAACCACGGATACCCAGCACAGAAGTCTGACACCTTACCCCTAGACCATTAGGTATCCAATGTTAACATAAGATGTTTACTTTACTTCACTATAGGGGTGTGCGAAGACAGCTCAAGGCGAAATGGAATTAAATAATATGAGATATTTTCAAAGTCAAATTGAAGTTTGAATATTTAAAAAAGCAATATTTAATATTAAAACAAAATGTTGTATTACAAACATAAGTTACATATTTTCTCCTAGACTGATAAATTAAGTTACTAGCACAAGATGTAATTAAATTATTTAATTTTTTTTTTTCATGTGAATATTAATTTGTTATGTCAATAAAAGCAGAAAATGACAAAAAATAAATATAAAATTTAACCTTAAAACATTCTTAGTGGGGAACCTTCGTGATTGTTAAATCTGTAACTTTACTTTCGAATCAAAGCCGAAGATGACAATTATTTTTAATGAAGTAAAAGTTTTTTAAGTTATGCACACCCCGAACTACTTCACTAATTCTTTAGTTGAATTAGCAAGTATAAATGTTTTTTCTTTTTAAATTAATGAAATTCAATCCTCATAGTATAATCAGTTAAGTAGTTAATGGTCTTGAATCTGGCGTTTGGCTTCGTCCAATAATATATGTTGGTGTAAAACCCTAACAAGTAGCATAAGAGCTCTAAAACTAATTCAAAATAAAAATTTGAAGAAAGACTTTTTTTTTACAATAAATCTCAAATTTTATACTATCTCAGATCCTGAATAAAATTAATATCTTAATGTCTTGTTCCTAATCTAATCATATATTATTCCAACAAATCCAAACAGATAAAAAAAAAAATCAAGCAAATTTTACAATATTAAATGTATAATTCTATTTTAAAACTGAGCTCTATGATAAATAATGGTTTAAATTAGGAAGGAGCACATTTGATGAATGATACTAGATTACTTTTTTATTTACTAGAGGTATTTAATAATGTACACTTTCTGAACCGAACGATTAAAATTTCTACTAGCAAGAGTAGAAGAACCAACCAATTTTGCCGGGAAAGGTATTTTACATACCACAATCGGCATGGGACCCTTTTAAGGAAGTTGTGTTGTAGATATTTATTGCTCAAAGAAAAAAATCTATTGATCCTGGCAAGTTTTGAACCCAAGAACATCAGGTCTTGAAGCGAGCATTTTACCCCAAAACTAGTGAGGTTGACGATACTGGAGTAGAAATGGTTTAGAAAAAACAAAAACAAAACATAAACAGATTTTTAAAGACAAACTTAACTGCCAGAACAGCTTCTTCAGGTTAAGAGATTAGAGTCAAACATGAAGAAGTTGTCTGTGGCAGTGAAAGTTGTCTTTAATAATATATGTGTGTGTTTATAGTGTTTTATCCAAACAATCTTTATTCCATTATCATTAAGGGTAGTTGTACTGGCTATCCCTGGTAATCCAAACCATAAATGTATGATTTTAAAATATTGCGAAACTTAGACCTTAAAACTATCAAATTTCTCTACAAAATTTCACAGAACATGAATTAGACAAACGTGTAACTTTTATCGCTACCCTAAGAGTCACCTGAAGTGTTCCTAGTGGCTTCTCCTAGCGCCAGTGTCTCGACGATGGTGGCCAAGTCACTAGCGGCTGAACCCGAGATGGCCGAAAGGTCGGGATGATGGTCTCTGAGAGCGTGGACCACCACTGAGAGCTCCCCGGCCGGTGTCGACGATGAATGACTCTCACCAGTCACTGCGACAATCGCCTCTGCTCTTGCCACGGAAAGAACGCTCTCCGCGATAGCTTCTGCCGCTTGCTGTTGAATCAAATAAAAATACAAGCACTTAACAGATGAGAGAGGTTAGTTGTCGAAAAAACCAATGCCAAAGTTCGAAAAAAACTACAAAGGGAATTAAAGAAACATTGAAAATTAAGTAATTAGTGAAAATCAATCATTAAAATTGATATAAAGTATTAATTAACAATTTTATAGGCAAGTTGAGGATTCTAAACACTAGTGTTAGTGAAGTATCGTCAACCCTAAAATCTAATGAGTGTTGATTCGAGTTTAAATGCATTAAATATAAAGACTTAAAACTAATTAATTAATAATTAAATGCTAGTAAATTAAAAAAAAATTAAGACCCTTAAATTATAAAATTCAATAAAACATTATGTTCGGCGCTTGTATAGTTGTATATAATTTTTATTTTGTTATGTTTTATTTTAAACTATAATTCATTCATGACCAAAGTTTACTTGGATGACAGCTCAAAAAGTTACTAGAAATAGTCCCTAATATGTCCCTACGCCAACAGCTGACATCTATCACTTAGGATAACTGTAATGAAAACAGATAGTAATATATGAATGTGATAGTTATCCGCAGTAATTTAGGCCAATATTATTTATATATTTATTTGAGGTCGGACACAAAGCTTATTTATCGTTTTATTCCATTTAAACAAAAATTATTCACACCACTTTCACAAAAGGTCTAACTAACATAGCTTCAAAATGGCGACCGACGAATATAAACCATGTGATTGATTGTGATGGAAACAAGTCTTTTACAATGATGCACCCATGGAGTGGATAAAAATATTTTATTCAGTTAAATATTTTGAAATACGATAAAATATTCATAAAATAATTTACTATATATAAAAAAATAACAAGTATTTTCTTTTTTTCAAGTTAATACGGTGCATGCACTATATCACACATCACATAACATTCCAAAATGAAGAATATGTACTTTTAATTATGTTTAAAATATTGTTTTGAGTTGGATAGAAAGAAATGATTCAAAGTATTGATATAGTATGAGAAAACTTAGCATCTATAACAAAACAGTGATCTTTTACAAGTGTTGGCAACCCAAAACCTAAAAATATAATATTTGTACTGTCATCCAGGTAAAAAACTATCACGAACAGACTTTATTGTGTTGTTTTGGCGCCACCCTCATGGTGGGTATTTCGGGTCGGGGACATGCAATTCTTGTTTTTGCAGTGGGTCCATTATTTATCCTCTAGTGTCGCACTATCTAAATATTCCGTAGTTAAAAAAAAAGGATACAGTCCACTTCCTATTAAACACATTATCTTTGTAAATTCTATTGCATAACATTATTTTGAAAACAACACGACGACTGCACATTTCACTCACCAGACAAACAATACAGTACAGAAATAGACCTAAACAACAAAATAGAATTTTCCGAGCCTATGAGGCTGTCGAGTTCGAAACCAAACTTCTATTTAGGACACAGGCTCGAGTTAATGAGTACTTGAAGACAACTTACACACCTATTACAGTCAAATTTCAATATGAAGGGTCTTGTCTGACGGGTAGAAAAGTTTCTAAATTTACTTTTACGTATTCATACGTCAATTTATGGGATCTGCTGCGGCTGTCCCTTTTAATAGATATTATCAATACCTATAAAATAAAAGTTGAACAAAAAAAAGTATATATTTTTCAAAAGGCTCTTCCTCTAAAATTTGAACAGTAGTTTTGTTTTACACAAATGTTCATATTGTTTTCAAGTTTATGTTTTCTTGTATATGAACACAATGAGGTTTTACCTTGGCGGCTAAATTGTCGGCAGACGCGGCTTGCTCCGTGCTGGCCACCGAGGTCTTTGAATGGTTCTCAGTAGCGTCCGGAAGGCTAGGGGTCGAGCTAGACTTCCTACTGGTCAACACGCTTGTACTCTTAGCAGAATCTGGGACATTCCTGCCGCCTTTGCCTGAAAATGAGGGTAGGGAGACTTTGCTTTCATGACGGGGTGGCCATTCCATTGAACGCAGGACATACTCGGTGAAGGGCCCCAAGCAGCTGTGACTAAATCTACAGACGTGTATTGTGTTTATTGAAAAAAAATTAAAAATTGATCAAATTAAGAGAAAATCTGCTTCAGTGGCACCATGGCTTAAGACGTTACCCCCATAATAGACAAATGCTGATGATTAAAAATCAGGGTTCAAATCCCTGATGGGTGTACTGAGGGTGTTTTTCCCCTAAATGGTTTTCCACTCTCCTCCCGCGAAAATGTGCACACACTTCCTCTAGATTCAACCTACCTTGTTCACAGCATAGTAAAATTGTGTGTAAGAATAACAGCTGAATCCTTAAAACTTTAATCAATACATTAAAATTATCCCTAAAACTAAATATTGTAAAAGAACTCTCAACATTTGTTTTATTGTGAATAATTGTTCATGACTCACTAGCTTCATAAATAGCATAAAATGTTCAAATTAATTCATATGAAAGTGAAAGTTGCAGTCTTAATACACAACATATAAGAGCAAATATGTGTTCAATGAATCTAAGCATAGACTAAATAAAATTATACGAAAAGCAAAGCAATACATTTCAAACTATTCTCAAATTCTAACTATGGTTGTTACTTGTTACTAACAGGATGGGCAATTGAATAAATCAATAGAAATTTTTCAAACGCATTAGAGATGTCAATAATTCTGCTTTTAACTAAACAAGATTCTGGAATATTCTAAAATTGATTATTCAAGACTCAATCTATATTCCTTGTGGTGAGTATATTTATATTTTACTGCTACTAACTACTAAGTGAAATGGTAAAATAACTTTTAGCAGTAAAATTAACCATTTCTAAACATTTTAGTATAATTTAAATTCCAGATCTTTCTTCCACTTGGATTTGAAACCTAAGAAGATTATAGTAGTGTTATTGAATACCGTTATACTAAGATTATTTAATGTAGAGATATAGCTCACTCTTTCGGCAGGTTAGGAACCAGAGTACTGAAAAAAGTTAAGGAGGGAACTATCGAATATCGAGGGATTAGAGAAAATTTCAGACTTGATATAGTTAAAAATATCAATAAAAAATGCCAGTTAGGTCGGTCACAGTAGAATTTTAATTGACTCAATCCCCCCCAAAAAAAAGTGTGGTGAGATCATGTTTTCGCATAACAGTTTTCCATCTTTTCAAAGGAATGCTGGTGAATTCATTTAAAACTTAACCATCCTCCTCATGTTCTTTCAGGTTAAATATTGTAACTTTGCGCCAATAATGAATATGGTGCATATTTTAACATTTTCCCTTATAAATGTTTTTACAAAGAAAATTGTTTTCAAGTTGTTGTTTTTTCAAACAATTTAATATTTAAAATATATTACAGGTTTTAAAATATTATGGTTAGTAGTAGTAGTAGTAGTAGTAGTAGTAGTAGTAATAGTAATAGTAATAATAATAATAATAATAATAGTAATAATAGTAATAGTAATAATAATAATAATAATATATAATAATAATAATAATAATATCAAGGCACAAAAACTAAAGCTTGATAGATAGCTAGCAATGTGGTAACAATACTGTGCAATTTAATTTAATTTTAAATATTAAAATTATTGTCAAACTTATATGACACAGACACTTTAAGGGTTCAAGCCTAGCTCCAACCCACACTCGCCCCCGCGCCCCAAAAGAAAAGATTTGTATTAATTTTTTATTTAGTTTTGTGTTAGGGGGTGGAAGCAGACAGTTTTATTTGATTGGAGTAACGCAAAAAAAAAAAACTTAAAATAATTCAAGTTGAATTTGAGTAAGTGTAAGTGTAAAACATAAACAAATATATTAATTTTTCAGAAAGGTTTTGTTTTATAAAAGTCATGATCACACAAACACACCTTTTTAAATTAAATTTATCGTAGTTGTACAAGTTATATATTTTTTTGATCGGACAAAAAAGGTATGCAGTGAGGAACTATGTTGGCTATTATCTCAAATTCAAGTGAAAATAGGAATGAGCCTTCGAGTCCTTGAATCCTTAAGGATATTCAAGATTTGAGGATTCGACACTCAAATCTTAAAAAAAAAGTTTTTCTACTATTCAAGTAAATTTTTTGTAAAGCTATAATTCTGCTTATTAGTGGTTCAGAACCAATTATAACTATAGGATGAACTTAACAACCAGTTCCCAGACCAGTAATTTAACATTCAACTGAATGTATGAATGTTCTTTTGAATGATTTATAAGAAAGAATGTTCGAGATTCAGGATTCAAAGGAAAAGTGGAGCTTCAGATTGGTAAAATATTAAATTCGACCCAACTCTAAAACCGACACAACTGTTACCACATTGCTCTACACCCTGCAGCAGCAGCTTACCGCTGGCGGCAGCGCCAGAGCCAACAGCCGGTTTAGCAGCGTTGGCGGTTGCGGAGGCTATAACTGCTGCCCCCGTCGGCATGTCTGTCTCCAGTCCTGGGGCTAACCTTAGGTCATACTTCCCCTCCGCTCCCATACGGTAAGAGTTGGATCCCCCATGGTCCCACGTCACATCTATCCACCCTTGACAAAACAACAGGGACAACACAGTAAGCCGAGAACCACCGCAACCACCCACATTAACTACGTTACTTACCCACAGACTAAGACTACCCACACTACGGCAGTTGTAACCCTTCACAAATCACAAAACATTATTACCGTAATGACCCGAAAAATAAGGATGAGTGTTCCCCCAAATATAGCTTTTTTATAAAATATATATCTTAAAGGCAAACCTCTTTTTGTTTTTTAAGCTACATTTTGTTATATTTGGGAGAATGTACAGGAAAGAGGGTTAGAAATATATTTTTAGTAAAAGGAACAAATTAGACATCTGTGAAGGAGTTGTTTTTTTAGTTTGAATCAAATCTAGCATTAAAGCAAATATATTATTCGCAAATTTTGAATAATATCCTGATTAACTATGCTAAAATTATGATGTGAAATAAAAACAACTCTAAACATCTAAAAAAACACCATTAGATTAGTTTAAGACCTAGTCATATAAGTTATCATTATTTAAATGTAAATTGTTCAACTTGTTCATGCAACAATAGTCCACCTTGTCAAAGTTAAGCGATAAATATAGTTATATACTATTTCAATATATATATCTTCTGTCCTCAACGTTAACACATTTGCTAAGTATTTTTCCATGGGTGTGATTATAAGCTACATAGAGGTTTTTAAAGACTGTTTTAAGGAAAAAAATGTGGCTTATTTTCTGGTCAATATGGTATTAATTAACAATCATTTATCTTACCTCACGAGAAAGAATTGTTATTCAAATAAATTAACATATTTTAGGCTAATTGTGGGATTTTAAACGGTTTACAGCCCGATAGATTTTTTCTATTTTGGTTTGACTCAAGTTATCATATCAAATAATATAAAAATTTTATTGGTGAATCTTCATAACTATCAAAGCCTAAATTGTTTACTAAGCAAGTCAAAGCAGAGTCAAAGTCTCAAAACTCCATAATTTATTATTATTTAGCACCGCGTCTTACTACCCGTTCGGGTTATTACGCTTAAGTACTAATTACGCTAATGGATTAGGAATTGGGAAGGTTGAATTTAGAGGAAGTGATCCCGCATTTGCGTGGATGAAGGGTGAAAACAACATTAGGAAAAACGCCCCTCAGTTCACCCGACCGAGATTCGAACCTCAATCTCCCCGTCCTCAGCAGTCAAGCTCAACACGACTAGCGCGTTAGTCAACTAAGCCACCGAGGCGGGTAACTTCATAATGTAACTTTATAATGTAATCATTAAGAGTTTGCTTAGTTGAAAAAAGTGACTTGGCACATCACCTACTCACTAACATTTCAAGTTTGTTTCCTTCGCTATCACTTGCTTCAAATTATTGTACAGCACTACTACAGTCAGGTGACCTGGTGGTCTAGCGGTAAGGTGTCAGACTTCTGTGCTGAGGGTCCGGGGTTCAATCCTCGGTCCCGGCACAAATTTATCCGAATGCCAAACCCTTCCTTCACCTCTGACAAGACGTGTATTAATCACAACTTGTGAATGTGAAGAATGCCAGGCCTCTACCGTGGTTCGGATTCCACGTTAAACTGTAGGTCCTCCATTTCGTCTCACAATCACCCTACCATTACACATTAGCGTAATTGCGTATAGCCCGAACGGGTAGTAAGACGCGGTGCTAATAATAATAATAATATAGTCACTCTAGGTTAACCACAGGTTAAGGTCCTTCAAATTTACCTTTCACAATGTGTTTTCTTAAGTCATATAACTACCAGCTAGTTTTGGCACAGAAGCGTACTAAAAACTAATTTTTCTTAAAAAGGCACATCTAGAAGTACAAAAGCATGTACATTTTCAAAGGAAATATGCACAAACAAAAAACACTTAACAGGCAATCAAACTAGGGATCGGACCCATCAAATACTTAAGGATATTTGAGATTGAAGAATTCGAGAAAATTTCAGATTAGAGACTCAACTCCTTTAAAAAAAGATTTTTTTCTTCAACTTTTCAAGTGAAATTTGTTTTAGAGCTTTACTACTGCTCATTGGTGGTTCAGAATCAATATCATTATTATAGGATGAACTTCACAACCAGGCCCCAGACCAGTAATTTAACACTTAAATGAATGTATGAATGTTATAATGAATGGATTAGAAGAATGTTCAATGCCAACAATTAGTTAATATTTGTAATTTTTTATTATTGCATTATATTTATATTCATTTTTTTTTTCTTCCAAAATTCAGGTTCGAATCAGAGATTCGAAAATAAATTTGAGATTCAGATTTGTAAACTAGTGGATTCGACCCAAATCTAAATAAAACACTTTTTTTTTAAAGAGCTTTAGTGACTTAATTGTTACCAGAGTGAAAATAAACTAACCGATTTTAGAATTCAGAAAACTATTGATTATTAAGGGATATGCAAAGCTTTAAAAAGGTCAAATTTAAACACCTTAATCGCCACAACTTTTAACATTACAGATTTCCTCTAGATTTTCAAAAATATTATAAAGCAAAATAAATAAGTCCGGGCTGATGCTGATTACCTAAAAAAAGTTGTTCGGTTCTTACCATTGTGCAGCTCTCCTGTGACGGTGCCCTCCCCTGGGGGGTTGCCGTCTTGATCCCGCCACTTCCAGTCGAGACCACGCACAACACGTGCACCCACCAGCAGGTGCTTCAACACCTGGGTGCGCAGCATGCGACGCTGGCGACGTATGTTGGCTTCAGCCTCCTTTGCTGCTTTCCCTGGGTGTCAAAAGACATGGGCCAGTTATGAGACAAAAGTAAATATTGGTTCGAGGAGTGGACTGTTATGGTTATAACCACATCTAATTACAGTCGGATCTGGCTAGTTTGAAAAATTGGATATTTAAATCAATGGTAAAAAAATAACATTTAATTCAAATTTACGAAGGAAGTATTTGGATAACTCGAAGTCTATTGTTAATTTTTTTAGAGTTTGTACTCATTTCAAACCTAACTTAATAATCTTTATTAAATCACCCAATATGCCAATAATGTCAACTAAGAGTAAGTGACGCGTAGTAAAAGAGAAGATTCCCTGAATCCAAACCAGCCCTAGAATAAAGTTTATTTTAATTTTATTTTATTTAGTCTTACTAACCGTTCTGGGTTATACGCTTAAGTACTAGTTACGCTAATGGGTAAGGAATAAGAAAAGCTGAATTTAGAGGAAGTGAACCCATATTTGCATAGAGGAGGAGTGAAAAACTATTTAGAAAAAAAAAGTTCACACGACCGAGATTCAACACTCGATCCCCTGTCCTCGACAGTCTATACAAATTTTTAATGCAGTGATTTAAAAGGTTTTTTATTACATCAAGATAAGCAAACTACAAAAAACTAAGATAACTATTATTTCAATATTATGCCATTTCAGTGCGAAAAGAAATCCTTGTAAGCAGAAATAATAAGTCGGTTCAGAAAATGCATGTTAAATAAATATATATATATATCTTTAATGAAGGCCTCTTATCACTTTAGATTATGTGATAGAAACTATCGAGAGCTCACCCAGGTCCTCGCAGACCCCAGTGACTGTTCCATAGATCTCGAACCCAGACAGACTGAGGTAGTGCGTCTGTCCCGAGGCATTCTTCCCCGTCTGTTGCAGTCGGATGTGTCTCCAGCCCTGAGTCTCATCAGAAGGGGGCTCCAGTGGCCAGGAGGAGGTGCTACCAGGTTCGTTCAAGGAGCTGTCATCAAGATGTGCATAGAGAGTGGTCCAGTTTAGACCATCTTTGGACACCTGTGGATATAGCACACCCAGGGAGTTTTACATACCGTTTTGAAACATGTCTGCATCATGCACTTCTTATCACTTTTCTTCATCACCCCAAATACAGTATATATACAGGAAGTCCCCGTTATAAGCGGTAGATGTGTTCCGGCAAAGTGCCGCGTAAAGCAAAATCGCATATAACGGGGACTATTTACAGCCTAGCGCGATAGCGGCAAATAGAACGTAATTCAGCTTATTATGTATTGATATTGATCAAGTAGGCTTACAGTACAGTATAAGATAAAAAGCATTTTAGTAATTAAAACAAGCGAGACGACAAACAGCGCACCACGTCATTACATACACTACAAACAATCACCACTTTGGCGCAACTCAGCTCAAAAATAAAACCTTTAAATTACCTTTTTATTTTTTTTAAACCGTATAAATGCAAAGTCGCGTAAAGCTGGACCGCGTATATTGGGGACTGCCTGTTTATTAGCCTCAATTTATTTTTTTACCAATCTCACCTGAAAGAACCAATTCCTGAGGGCAGAGCGCCCATAGCCCCGTGCGTGCCTAAGCGTGTATGAGCTGGGCACCACCCACAACCCCAGGTCGATTGAGAACCACGCTCGCTTGTCATCGTTTGTGTGGCAATTGAGGGCGCTCGAATCGCGGCTGAGAATGTCCTCCAGGCGGCCGTACGGTAGGTTACGTCCGTCTGAGGATGTCACCATAACCAGCCCATACTGGCCTGGATTCACCCATTCAGGAGAGGTCCTGAATTAAGGATAAAACAAAAATTGGTTTAGAGAATTGTTTGTGTCGTGTTTGACCGTTTCTAAACCAAATAACAGATTTTTAGCCACAAATTTTCACACTTTATCTAGATTACTACCTAATTTTTATTGTTTCTTTTTTTCTTTTACTTTTCTCAAATAAAATGTATCATAGGGGTGTGAAGTTTCCACTTTTTCAATTCGAACCGATTTTTTAAACGTTTTGTTTTATATGTGAAATAATATTACAGCCTATTGTGCTTGTTTATAGGGGTGTGAAGGAATAATGAATGAGTTATTTGAATAATTTTTTGCATTAAAATTATATGGAGAATGTTTTATTGCACAATTGTTTGTATTATTTTGTTTTTATCTGATAAATTCGGTTATTATCATAACTCACAATTCAATTACTTGAAATTTTTTTCATATAAATATTGATTTGTAATGTAGTTAGCAGCACGGAGTTGCTATGTGACCATAAATTGAATATTTAGAAAGGACGAAACTTGATTTCAATTCGAATTTTGGAAAAAATCTTGAATCTGATATTTTTCTAAATTTCTTGAATCTCCTTAAACGATTAAAGAACCCTAGCTCTAGTTATTTTACAACCATCCCACAGTATTTTCACATACTAAAATACATATATTGAGATTTGAGCTACTCACTTCCCGTTGGTACCAATCCAGTAGATGATGCCGTTCTCGTCAAAGTCGTGCTGATGCCGGAAGGACATCTTCTGTCCCTCTTTGAGCTTTCGGACAAATGCAAACGAGGAGCGCTCATAATCGTACCACTGCTTGGCCACCATCTTGAGGAGGTATCGCTCCAGCTGAGCCACCGTACTAAGAGGTTCCATCTTGAGACTGCGGCCAGTGCGGTCTATCAATGAGCTTTCTCCAGGAGCCTTTTCTAGACGGAACCGCAGGCGGCGAGTCAAGATCTGAGACATTTACGTTCATTCATCAACGAAGTGGACATTTTTCTAAATAAAATGGTGCTCATGTAAAAAAAATTATGGGTTTATGGTAAGGAAATAAAGAAAAGAAAATACTTTTTCAGTATTTTCTTAGCACAAAAGTTTTATGTTTTTCAAACACTTTAAAGAAAAATACAAGGAATAAAATTTTCTTTTTTATCAAATAAGATTAAATTTACATTTGCTTTTCCTTCAATGCAATGGCCTATTTTTTAAAGTTGACATTCGCTTTTTATTTTACACAAGTGCTTATTTTTTAAAGTTACATTTTAACGTCGCAAACAGTCAAACCTGGTTAATTCGAAGCTGAAGGGACCACTAGAAAAATTCAAACTATCCAAAAATTCGACTTAAGTTTTTATTTGGGCTAGAAAAATAACTTGAAACATAAATTCAATGAAGTAAAATAGAGTAGTGTATTTGTATCATTATATTCTTCAATTTTCCATGGCAATCAATATGTGCAGTACAGAATACTTTATTTACAGTTTGTTTTTTTTAAATCTAGAAATTTGTGATTAGTTTTTTGAGTTAATACGTCGAGTTATAGTAAACTCTTCTAGTAGTTATTTCAGCGCCTGAAGAATAGAGAACCTTACATTATGTTGTCTCTCAATAAACCATCTCAACTCTATAATGTGGTCCATGGCCTGTGTAGATGTTGGGATCGGCTTCTCTAGAAGTTCCGTCTGTTCCCCTTCTTCATCTGAAGAGGCGCTGTCATTTCAATTATTGTTCATAACTTCTGGCAACATTTCTGCATCTGTCAGTTCAACATAAATTGTTAAGTTCTCACCCTAGTTCACAAAATCCTAATATGGGACACCTGCTTCACATCCAACATCTTCGTAGCTGTCCACAGCGGGTACGATCTTCTCAAAAGTTACATTTTTCTCTTCAACATCGATGGGGCAGAACCCTCCTTTCCGAGAGATGTTGGCGATAGTGTTTTGTGTCACTTAGTCCCACGCACTGTTACACATTCGGGCAGCTTGGGGAATGTTAATTTTAACCTTGCCATTCTTACCAATGTAAGCATCTGAGAGAATATTCTGAACCACTAGGCGTCTGTAGAAGTGCTAGAAAGTTTTGTTTTTTCATTGATCCATAGGTTCGAATACTGACATCATAAATGAGGAGGTAAAACACAACCTTTCCAGTTTCCATTAGAGTAATGGTGTTTGTTGCAGTGCAGTTGTCAACAACAATTCGATTGTTCAGTTTGGTTTGCAAATTTTAGTGCCCCTGCACGTAGGGCGCCTTCTATCTGTGCAGCAACAGTCGAGTAGTAAAGGGTGTTGCCTATGCAAGATTTCATGTTTTTTTCGTCAACTTCGATGTAATTTTACTTTGAACTAAACAAAATAAGTTTGAATTGTATGTGATTTTATAACATTGTTTTAATAGAAGGTTGAAGGAACCAAGGGAAAAGTTTGAATTTAAACACAAATTTGAATTATATACATTCGAATTATCTAAGTTTGACTGTACCATGTTATTTTTTTTTAAATTTCCTTCATTTTTACTATCCCGGTTTTTCTCAGACATAAAAAAACAATTCATGCTTCCCCAAATTTAATGATTTTCCAGGTGCCCTTGATACCAATTTTCTAGTAAACATTTCTTGTTAGATTAAACATACAACATTATAAATGGACTTTACTTTATATTTGAGTAATTTTTAATAAACTAATACAAAACATATTTGTTTAATTCAATATACAAGAAAGAAAAATAGGAAAGACTGTGATATAATATAAGAATAGCAAATATAAATAACAACTTTTTTTTTTTATAAATAAGCAACTAAGTAAATAATCAATGTATGAACATTCAGCCTTGATTATATTGTATTTGTATGTTTAATTAGTAACATGTATATTGAAGCTTCAATTACCATTTTCAATATGGTTTCAAAAAATGGAAATGGTTTCAAATAAAGAGTCGTGTGTCTTACCTGCAATCCATAACCTGAGCCAGGTGTATCGTACAGGTAGACTGGTAGCTTCTCTATGGATTCCAAAACGGACACCAGTTTGTGCACCAATATGGCCGCAGAATTCACTGGGCCGTTTTCGGTATCCTTCTCCTGAAAATAGTAGACAACAGTTCTTACTTTATTTGCCTTTTGGAAACTTGTGGCTAGTTAATATAAACCATTCAGTCATAACTCCCATCAAAATAATTTTGCGGTAGAATAAGTACTTGTCATTATCATTTAAAAATCTGACACCTTAGCTCATTCGGTAGCGTGTCTACCTACTGAGCTAAGGGTCCCAGGATCGATTCCTGGCATGGCCGAAAACTTATCATTTATGAAAATATGGGTTTACCCTATCACCTCGGATTAATTGACGGCCGGGAAACTGGATGTTGTGCCTGTCCTTGTCTTAAGTTAAATTATAAGGCATATGAAGATACGGCCAGCCTAGCAATCTGGTTAATGAAACTATAACACTTGAATAAACAAATGTCCCTGGCCACAGGTTGGAAACGCTAGTGGATTAAAAAAATATATATCTCAGTTATAACATTTTGATTGGTACTATCCAAATTACTCGTAAATTTAAACCAGGGATGTCAAACTCAATTCCTTGCAACTCTTTGACTCTTTCAAGTACTTATTTTATTACATTATTTTTAGTTTAGGTTATATGCATAATATTATTTACTAGTTATGCTAATGAGTTAGGGTTGAAGAAAGCTGAATTTGAGAGGAAGTGTACCCGCATATGCATGGATAGAGCGGAAAACCACCCTCAGTACACCTGTCCGGGATTTGAACCTTGCTCTCCCCGTCATGGGCAGTATAGTCTATTGCGAGAGTGAAGCAAGTCTTAGACCACTGCGACGACCGAAGCAGGTACTATTATAGTTGCAAATCACTATCAATATCCTCAATTTCTAGCTCTCAAATCCTAGAATTGAAAATAAGCAGCAATGTTTAGTACTTTGTAATTTTTATGTGTGTCAATTATTAATATTTTTTACCTTGCACTTTACTTCTAAGAAATCGGTAAGTGTACTAAACATGAGCTTTTTATGTTCTTGTGACCTTATGCTAATAAAACTTTGCAGATTTTTAATATTTACACTTTTTTTAATACAATGACTTATTCTAAATGCAAATGATGCATGAGAAAAGATTATAACTCTAAATTTTAAGGAAGCGAGTATCAAAAAATTGAGGTTAAAATTTAAGAATTGGAATCTATAAAAATGGAAATTTTGACGTATCCAAACAAAACCAAATAAATGTGTTTTAATGGGGGATCACAACTTAGAAACGCTCAAACATTTAATACCCATTGTTCTCGGACAATAAAACAGTAACTACCTTGAAGCAGCTCTTGAAGAGTTTAACCCTCTGTTTCTGCAATTTGGTGGTTTTGTTACTCCGAAGTCCTTCGTCCCAACAACTGGTGGACAGGAGGGAAAGTAGCGCTTGCACCAGACCACTGCTGTGGAGCTCATATGCGGACACGACTCCGTCTTCTTGGAGGAGCTGAGTCAGTTCGTCGAGCGCAGAGGTCAGGATCTCGCGCCACGCCGAAAGACTCTCCCTGTTGTTCATGTGCTGAGGGACAAACGATACTTAGTGAGGTTAGGAAGGTCCTAGCATCAATCAACAGTTGTTATATGGTTGGAAACTATTATTTGAGAAAAAGTTGTATTTTGGTATAAAAAGTTGTTAAAGTTATTTCCTTTTGGTTACATAAATATGGTAGCAGCTCAAAATAGAAAAATTATAGGTAAAATTTAAACATACTAATCAAATCAAAGAGGAACAGTTGAACATATATAGATTAGTGTTCTTCAATATAATATATTTTCTTTTTCTTATTTACTTATTCAAGGTATTAACGCACACTTTATGAACCACATTATATCGGCACACCAGAATTTCTATGAGCTAGAGAGAAAGGAAAGGGCCTTCCATTTTTGTCGAGAAAACTATTTTCACATAGCTAATTACCACAATAGATCAAGTAGGTACGAAGTTCATTTTTTCAATTTGAAGCAAACCTAAATT
Organism: Timema bartmani; assembly: GCA_902151455.1. NCBI lineage: Eukaryota > Metazoa > Arthropoda > Insecta > Phasmatodea > Timematidae > Timema > Timema bartmani. The sequence goes on along the minus strand of CABFWB010001928.1, from coordinate 92,201 downwards.
AATTATATGAACTATCCTTGAGACAGAATACAAGTTCAAATTTTTTATAGTTTTTTTAAGCTCAAATAAATGATTAGATTGTGCTTAATTATATGGCTTTATGAATTCTATCGCTTGAAAAATGTTTTATTGCACAATTTTTGTATAATTTCATTCTATTTTGAACACAACATGCAATAAAAATACTTTTTTTTTCATAAACATATTAATTTGTAATTCGCTCAACAGTTTTGAAAGGAATTTTTTTTTAAGTATAAGTCGATATATTTTTCAAAGCCAAGTCAAAGCTTCCTCGCACACCAATAACTATTAAGATGATATTTCTTTCCCACTGACCTGTTTCTGGCAAGCCCTCTCGATTTGGGCTACAATGTTGCCAAGCTTAGCCACAACACCTCGAGGCTGCGCTTGGGCCGCTTTGAAGTACTTCTCGTATATATCTTGAGCTTGGACCTTCACCTTGGAATCAAGATAACACAGAATGAGAATTTATGATTTAGTAGAAACTTGCAATTATTATTATTATTATTTAACTAGGTACTTTTTCCAACAATGTGATTTTGTGTATAAGGTCTCTGAATACCCAAAATCACACCAACAAAGTATATGGTTATTGAATTCTTTTCAAAAATTTGTTAAAAAATATCAGAATTAAATTTACAAACAACACTTCAATTTTCCTGACATTTTAGTAAAGAAATACCTTCTGCTTCATGGCCTCTATTTTGGAGCGCAATCTCTTGCCCCTTTTGCCAGTCCAACCCGCCGCAAACTCGGGCCCCAAAGAAGTCTCTGCCGTGAAGGAGTGTTTGGTCCCACGGTTGGACTCAAAGATAAATCCAGGGAGGTCTTCGCGCAGAATTGTCGCTTGCTGCAAGCAACCGGGTCAGGGAGGAGTCAGGAGTTGAACAAAATACACAAACAGACCGAATTATAAAAACAACGCAAAGATACAAAGGGTCCACAGTCACCTGCCCAAATTATATCAATTTCACATTTTTTTAAATAAAATTTAAAGTAGAGATGGGCCCTAGTAACCTTCAAATCCTTAAAAAGATATTTGAGATTCGAGAAGTTGAGAAAGAGTCCATTTGAAACTCAAATCCTTAAAAAAAAATTCCAACTTTTCAATTTAAATTTGCTTTAAAGCTCTGATAACCTACCTATTATTGGTGTTTCAGAACTAACATAATTATAGGACAGACTCAACAAGATATTTTACTTTAAAATGATTCAATGTGATATTTTGTGATATTATTATTTTCAGAAATACTACCGCATAATTGAATACAAATGAACTAAGGTTTCAGACTCTAAGTGGACTGAATTTTCAGTGACAAAAGAGGTAGGGATTTGAATCTAGGCTAGATGCATTAAGAGGGTAATTTGGCCAAGACCTTGCCTAGCGTTTTCTCTAGATTCCTTTCTCATCACTACCTCAGAGATTAAGTGGTCGAGTGATAATTTTTTAGCATTGCGCCTTACTATTTGTTCAGGCTGTTCGTCTGTGTATGTATTAATTACGCTAATGTTCTAGGAATGAGGAAGGTAGGACCTAGAAGAAGTGTATCAACATTTGCCTGGAGTCGGAAAACCACTCTCAGTACACTAGAGTGATGATATAGACCATGCGTCCACCGTAGGGGGTGTTGAATGAAATACATATGAACTAAAAAAAAGCCATACAAAATTATGAGGTAGAATTATTTTTTCAACTAGTTGGATACAAGATACAATTTCTTGTGACGATGCAAGACAAGTGTCGAGAAAGATATAAAATCTCCGCAAGTCCATCATAGATTCTCCCTTAAAATATGAGTGAAGAATGACCTTGGGCATGGGACGATTCCTGGATAGCTCAGTGGTTAGAGCATTGGCGTACTAAGCCAAAGGTTTCAGGTTTGATTCCTGTGTCCAGGTGTCGTTTTTCTATTTTCAGATTATGATATCTAGATGCAAGTAAATCCTCACTAAAACAAATATAATAGCTTTGGCTATTTGATTCTAAAAGATGAACCAAAAGGACCAAACCAAAGGAGGTGTACAGACTTGAAATTTATTCACGGTAGAGGTCAAATATGATTTATACATGGGTGATGGGCAGCTTCTACTTACTCCTACCTGCTGTCCATCCGAGTTATGGATGTGCAGCTCGCCCTCCTTGCGTGAGGTGAGGGCCCAGTTACCCACGACAAGACGAGTGGGACCTGGCCGGGAGAGTACAGGCTGGCTCGCCGTGTTGGGCTTCACCTGCGCCCTGGCTCGCTGTAGCTTCTCCAGGAACTCCCCTCGGTTCTCTGCAGGGCAAAGCACCGGAGTTTTATACAAACATGCATTTTATTAATGTGTTGTTTTCCATTTAATTTCAAAATTAGGAGTGATTTCGCTGATTTGTATAGACCATAGATGAGAATGAACTTCACAGCAAACATTTTGTGTTTCCATATAAAATTCAAATTTGAAGCCTTTTGGAGTGGAAATTGTTACTTACAAAGACTGATCCATCATCAAATATAATTTTGAAACCAAATATTTTACTAAACCAAGGCAGTCAATCACACAAGTGCACATACTTTTTACCCTGAAAGGTAACAACAGGCTTATGGTGTGGAGCAGCAGTCAATAACTGGTCGAATGCAATCAAATCGTCGATCTAGCGACAATTTTCAGTCAAACGCGTAAGAAAACTACATCATTAAGATCCATTTTTGAATCTTTTAAACTAAAAGATATATATATTTTTCTCAAAAATATTAACCGTGACCAAAATTACCTTGATCGGTCATAATAAGTAATGTTATAACATTTGAAAAGAGAGTTTAGTAAGAAAATGTACATTTTATTTATTCTATATTTTTTTATATAAATGTGGATACATATTTGAGTAAAAATTGAATTTAAATAATAAATATAAGATTTATAGACAAAAATAAAAATAACCAAAGTAGAGTTGATGAGTGTACACAAATTCCTAGCATTATTCTTGAATTATAGAACATAAGTTTGGGTGTCATTGTCAACTATAACTTACATGTCCTTCGCAATGGCTTCCAAGGCCGACAGTGGCTTTTTTTTAAAAGTATTATTTCAACACTAATAAAAAAAAAGGCATGTAACCACTCATGAATGGACTAGTCTAGTATCTGTTTGTATTTTAATATAAAAATAGGTAACACAATTAACAGTTTATTTTCAAACAAAATTGTTTTATAAACTATTCAATAGGTTCACATATATTGTACAAAGATAGAGTTTTTAAGAAGTACATAGCTAGTATGCCAGTCGATTAAATGAACCATCCTATCTGTTAGTTAAAACCAATTGATGAGTATTTACAATGAAACGCATCCTAAAACCAACTTCTGGATAGGTGGTGGCTGTATGCAGGAATATCATAGCACATGCTTTAATAAGAGTGTAAAAACACCGTACAATAGTGTAAGGTAAATGATAGAAAGGATAGTTAGGCTAGGCCTGGATAGGGACAGAAACACTTCTCTCTTCATTTGTAAGAAGTCTCTATAAGGAAGAACTCTTCTCATATTATGAGGTAGTTATATCATATTAGGAATAAGGTACAGGAAAGGTGAATAGAAACGGATAACAGGGAACAAACAAAATAATGCTTTTACATTGCTGCCTCACAACAAAGAGGTAATGACTGCCTCTTGAAGAAAATCGATTGTAGCCGCCCAATCCCCAAAACCTAGGTTCCAGTCTATCGGAGCTTATCAGGAAAGATTGCGAAACATGCAACGCAACTTCCTAAAAGAGGAAACGCAAAAGGGAGAAAAAGGAAATTTGTAAAGAATGATAGGACACACAGATAGAAACAAACGCAATAGGCCTAACCCAACTCTTCTTTCAAGTTGGCTTCCTTCGTTATCACTTACCCGTTATCACTTACCTTACTTATTGTAGTGTTTCTACACGGGTTTTTATACATTTTCAAGCTACTAGGCGATCATTCATTTAAATAACACATGCTTTGAAAGACAAGACACATGCTAGGATAGCAAGAAGATCGGTGTGCCGATCGCGGTCGGGTGTATTTAAATGCAGGTACACTTCCTCTATATTCAGCCATTCTCATTCCTATCTCTTTAGCTTATTTAGTACATATGCGTATAACCTTAACAGGTAGTAGGAGGCGATGCAAAAAATATGTAATAATAGAAAATGATGTTATAACTATCACGCACTCTCCTGTAGTTGTATTAAGTTTGTTAGATAACTTGCGTTTGTGTACAAAATGTCTGACAAGCAACGATGCAGCAAAAACGCTGTACAAAAACAAATAAATTAGAGCTACAATAGTTAAGAAGAGGACTAAACAGCCTATGCTCACCACAACAGTGTACTCAAAAACATTTATGTAAATTTATAAATACATCATTTTACTAGTTGCAATAGCTTTGCCCTCTTCAAAACAAACAGACAATAGTCACAACTAACCAATCATGCTTCAAATTAGTTTCGTCATTAAGTTAACAATAATTTTTTTTTTTTAATTTAGAATAAATAAGATTTTCAATGTGTTTTTTTTTCTAAACATCTACCTCCTTCTTTAAGTTTTTCTTACCTTCAGTGGTAAGTGTTTCAGTATTTCTTCCTTTCCCTAGTGAAAAAAAGAAAAATAAAGGGCATAGTGTAAATATTTGTCAGCCAAAACAAAAACAAGACAAGAGTTATAAATAAAACAAAGCACAAACCGACACACAAAAACAAACAAAAAAAGACAGTGCTCGAAATGTCCAAAAAGTCATCTAAAAATTGAAAATGTGTGTTTTTTTTTATAGGGAAAAGCTTCTAAGTGTTGAGCAAAGGTAGTAAAAATGATTTAAAAATTAATTTATTACCATATTTAAGATATTTCTTACCATATCCAAAAATTCAAGCGTAAGAATATATATTTTTACTTATGTTATTTACAAATTACCATCATTGTTATTATCCTTAATTTAAAGTAATAAAATTGTTGGCAAAATAATTACTTTTGAGATGGGGAAAAAACGATTTTCCTTAATTTGGCGCCATCATTTTCTTTAACTACAGTACTAAACAACACAAAACTGGTAAAAAGCAGTTTAAACTAAAATTGATATATGTTATGGGTGCGCGAAGCTTCAAAACTTCCAACTCGGCTTCAAATCAAATATCAACTTCGACTTTGCTTTGAAAAAATTCTGGCTTAAGCAATTACGAAGCTTTGCTAATAAATAATTGGTAATAGGTAAAATACTCAATTTATAGTTAATTAATTGCACTTTGATAACCTAGGTGGTCTTAGGGTAAAGTGCTCGCTCGCCTCAGGACCAGATGTTAGTGATTTCAAACCCAGCCCAGGCCAACAAATATTTGAGTGGTAAAATTCTGTAGCACAATTTCCTTCAAAGGGAAAGTAAAGCCGTCGGTCCCGGAAGGTTTGGGGAAATACCTTTCTCGGCAAAATTGGTTGGTCCTTTAGCTCTCGCTCGGAAATTCTTTTGTGCCGATATAATCAGTAGGTTCAATAATCACATTCTGAGCTGTCATATGAATTACATGTTAATATTAATATGGAAAACAAGAACTAAAATAATTGACTTTTAAGTTGTATTAAGAGCTTAATTTTTCATTATTTAAATGAAATATTCCAAGTAGATGTGTAGTAAATCCACTACAAGTAACTTTAATGTATAGTATAATTTAGTATAATATTTTATACTAGTATAATATTTTTTCAATAATAAAGTAAAAACAAAAATCTAACTTCAATTTTGCTTCGAAAATATTTCACATATTCGATTCGAGTTATCTTCAAATTGAAAAAGTGCACACCCTTAATATACAAACAATAAATGGTGGTGCATTGTTAAAAAGGAACGGTATCACCAGTGATGGTAGGGAAGCCCCATGCAACATTTCGAACACTGAGGACAAGAAACAATTATTTACAAAAGTGTGATTTTTTTTTTGTATAAGGAAATTTAAATGAAAATTTAGAAATGGGTCGAATAATTAACTATTTTACAAATTTGAATCTCGAATAAGTATCTTTCTTTTATATATAAATTCCAAATATTTTATACGAATACATACCGTATGGGTTCACAAAATTTTAATATTTATACTATTTAATGATAAGCTCTGAATAATCAGGGCCAGTTTTAGGGAAGGCCACAAGAGACCTGGACGTAAGAACATGCAATCTGGAAGCTCGCTCTTGTGCGTGTGCGCTCACGCTTTCACTCACTCTCTCACACACGCACTCTCTTTTTCACTCTCACTCACTCGCTCCATCTCTCTCTCACTAACTCTCTCACGTGCGTTCTCTTTCTCTCTCTCACTTGCACACACGCTCTTTCTCTTTCTCTCGCGTGCACTCTCTTTCTCTCGCACACACTCTCTCTCGCACGCACTTACTTTCTCTTTCTCATGCGTGGTCTTTCTCTTTCTCGTGCATGCTCTCTTTCTCTCTCTTGCGCTTTCTCAAGGTTTGAATCTCGATCAGGTGTACCAAGGGTGGTTTTTCCAAAATGGTTTTCCACTCTTCCTCCATGCAAATGCAAGTACACTTCCTATAAATATAACCTTCCTAATCCCTAAAACCAATGGCATATTTAGTACGTAAGTGTATAACCCCAACGAGTAGTAAGATGCAGTGCTAATAAAATAGCAAGAGAAAAAAGTAGGGACAGGTCCTTCGAATCACATGAATATTTTAGGGTAGCCCAATTCTTAATTTTGTTGTTTTGTTTGAGCGCTAGAACTTTTCACTTCTCAGGATTTGAGAGCTAATAATCGAGGTTAGAAAGTCACGATATTAAGGTAGGTTCTTGAATCTTTCCATACAAGTTAAAATCGAGCATATAAAAGTATTGAGGAATCAAATGATACAACGATTCTGCTCGACGCTGATATCCATTTTAATTTCCTTATTTAAAAAAACTTCATTTCAGCCAATAGGGCTCATTAATATACATTCCAGTTGTCCATGTGTAAATGAAGTAAGTGAATTGTCATATGTTTAAAACAAAACAAGAAATTGATATAAAACCATGACAGAGGGGTAAGGAATAAATAATGAGTCATTAAAACACTTAAACCATACCATATCTAACTGTATATTACTCAATGTGATGAGTTTTGTAAACCTGGTGAGTCATGCTAGAGGGGCTGACAAACACTGATTCTTTGCGGGGGAAAATATAAATACAAGGCCTTTCTGAGTTGGTATATTGTAGGGGTATGTGAAGCTTCAAAACTTCGACTTGGCTTCAAAACAAACATCAGATTCGACTTCGTTTCAAAACCAATTCTGGCTTCGAAACTTTACCAGTAAAAATAATGACAGCGAAACTAGATTTATGTTCAATTTTAACCATTCTAAGCTGTTTTGTACATATTAAATTAATATTTAAATGAAAAAACTCTGAAGAAATTAAATTGCATGTTGTGAAAGTAATTAATTTTTCAGAATAACATGAAATATAACTAACAATTGTGCAATAGAACATTTCCCAAGTAATTTTAGACCATGAAGTAATTTAAATAACCACAATATAATATTTTTTCAAACATAAAACAACTAAATGAAAATATTCAAAATTCGATTCGGCTTCAAGAATATTTCGTATATTTGATTCGAGTTCGCTTTGAATTAAAAAAGTGTAGTTCGCACACCCCAAGTATATTGCATACTTTTTGGTGTTTTAAACCAAATAGCTCAGATAATATAGTATTAGTCAGCTATTCTTACTTTTATATGTTTTTATCCATCTTGACTGTGCATTCTTCTTTTTAATAAAATTAGAGATGGGACGCTCAAGTCCTTAGGTATTCGAGAGATTTGAGATTCGTAAAAATCTATCGTTGGCACCAAGCCATAAAAAAAACCTTTTTAAAATGAATTTTAAATATTTTCACTATAACTAAAATTAACATTTTTAAAGATTCAAGATTCAACAGAAAATTTAATGTCTATTATTAATTTTATTCATTTATATAAAACTAAAATAATTGTGTTCATATGTAAAATAAGATTAACTTCGAGAATTAATTGCATACCCCTAAAAGATAAATATAAGATTATAATAATAAATTAAGTTGCATCTTGTCTATTCAAGATTACAAACAAAATGAATTTAGGCTTAATTTTACATCAGTATCACATCAGTAATTTTTAGTAACAAAAAAACCAATTATTTCTATCACTTTAGACCCAGTAGTGTCCAAGAGAAACTTTATCTAGTATCAGGAAAGAGGAGTAGGATTGAGTTTTAAGGAAATGAAGCAGCATTCACCTAACAAGAGGTAGGCTAGCCACAATATGGATACGAAATGCTAAACCTGTGCTAATCCAAAACATTTAATCTTTGGATTAAATTTGAATCTTTGCTTACTTGCATGAATATTTAATGTTATGAAAATCAAAGTGAATATTAGGCTAAACTAAAGCTATCAAATTAAAAAATAAGGTTACTAAAGAAACGTTTAACTAAGGAATCTATGTTATAAAAATTTGAAATGTTATTCACAAGTTAACTTTCAAATTCAAATTTCAGATATAATCCCATCAGATTTGAATATAGGACCCATTAGGGTTTGAAATTTTGTATCAAATTCTAAATATTAGATTTTGCATAGGCTTAGCGAGCCCCCTTGTGTTGCTAAGCTCCGTGTAAAAGGTAGTCTAGTTAGTAAAGGAGCTCACCAGAACTGTCTGTACCTCCCTCGGGGCTGCCGCTCGAGTACATGGTGGCGAGCTTCCCATCTAGAATGAAGCGGAACCAGCCGTTGCTACCATTAGACAGCTCGAGTGCGGCGGCATCCGACCACACATAGAGGCAGTCACGCCCACGGCACAGACACCAGTCGCGCCAGTTGGTACGCCTTGCCCGGAGACATTTCCTTCGCATCCTCCAAAGGTGTCTTCTGTTCACTCATGCTGATATCCTCCTTATATTCATATCAGAAAAGAGTAAAGTTTGCCAGGGGCAGAGAAAAAAACATCACAGATTAAAAATGTAGTCGTGATAACTTTGCAGTGTAACCAAACAGATATAAAAGAGTTTTAAAGTTTTAAAAAAGTCAAGAATAGAACTACGGAAGATATATTAAGTTGTTTTTTATTTAAGGGAACATGATTGATGCCTTTAGGAAAAATATTTAATAATAGCTACACCTATTAAAAAAAATCATTGATAGTCTGACGATTCAATTTTTTTTAAGTGAAAGCCAAGTCAACTGCAGAGAAAAAAAAAAATCCTCGCGACTAAAAAAATATCAATATATGAAATGCTAAATAGAAATGCACTATTAATTTTTTTTATGACACCACATTTATTAGTGTAAGCTTAGTTATTAGCGCTCAAACAAAAATTAAATGTAGATTTTGAAACAATTAAAATTGCAAATCATTACAAAGATTCCTGAATCTGGCATCTTTCTTGTTAAAAAGTACAAGCCTCTTTTCAACATATGGATAAATAAACACAACTTAAATCCATTGAGGTACATTTTAGTTTTTTTAACCATGAATGTTTCTATTAGTTGATGTATTAAATTTGTTTTTGCAAATTTAACTTTTTTTTTTAATAAAGTGGAGTTGGTGTTCAGACTCACTCGACGAATTTAAATGTCAGTTTTGCCAATTTTTCAAACGGTTTGTGAGAGTGTCTTAACATCGAAGGTAGGTTTAAAACTAACATTATCATCCTTCTTGGAGTCTTGAGAGGCGACCGGTATCTCCTGGAGAGGTCCAGCCAGCTGCTGCACCTTGGAGAACACGCCCAGCCGCGCAAAGTGGTCGAGTGGAGAAAAGGCTGTGACAATCACAAAGCTTCACCAAGAACAATATTGACAGATTAAATAATAAATTGTAAACATTATTTTATTTTTTCTGTACATTAGAATCTTGTTAATCCGAACTAATATGGATTGAAATTTGTTCAGATTAGCGAAAATTTGAATCAAGCGGGAGAATAGAGTAATACAGTATTTTCATGGTTTTTAAATTACAGTTGAATGAATTTAAACAATTTTTCATTTATTTAACTTGTGTATAAAAGGTAATATGTATGGTAATTATTTTTAGTTACATGAAAACACTCTGTTGACACATGTAAATATTAAGCATTTATTATCAGATATCACTGTTTATTACAAATCTCTTGACTTTAAGCTTGTTAACCAATACAATATATTTTATTTTACTTAATTTTTCCCCCCATTTTCTAAAGTTATCCGGAGTTTCAGAGCACTGGTGTTCCTTATACATTATTTGTTACGTTGATATGTTTCTACCTACCTTTCCTGTACCTTCTATCAAGTATAATTCTCATACATTACTGTATAGTTGTACTTTACATAAGTAATTCAACGAGCTAAGAGTGTAAATGCAGTTGTGATATTTTTTTTCCACCATTGTGGCAACACAAATTTTCAGATTTCAAATAATGGGCTTCCTATGTTAGGGGTGTGTGAAGCTTCAAATCAGCTTCGAAACTTCAAAACAAATGTCAGCTTCGAATTCACTTCGAATATAATTCCTGCTTCGAAGCTTTGTCAATAAAATATTAACAGCTAAAATATGATTTATGGTAAATTATTGCCATTTATATATAATATAAAACAATATTTATTTCGAAAAAATCGTAAGTAATTGAATTGTAAGTTGTAATATAACTTGATTTATTAGATTAAAAATAAAATATTAGTAACAATAAGTACAATAAAACATTTTCTAAGTTATTTCAATACATAAAGTTTAATAAACAACGATTTAATATAATTTTCTAGTGTAAAAAAAAAAAATTCAAACTTTGACTCGGCTTTGAGAAAATTTCATATATTCGATTCGAGTTCACTTCAAATTTAAAAAGCTGACTTTGCACACCCCTAAACTTATGTAATTCAAACTGTAGTTAAAGCTGTATTATCTACTTAAGTTATATGTTAATCATTGGATGAGAAAGGATCTTATAAATAAGATATCGGTTAAACCTACTTCCACAAATTAATTCCAATTAATAATTTTTTTCTTATTTACAATTATTTTAATTCAATTGAATTGCTCAATACTTCAATATATAAATCTGTAAGTAGAGACCTACTTTTAATGAAAAGGATGTAAATGAAAACCAAAAAATAACAGTCAGCCAACACACATTTATCTCACGCCAATCAACCAATATAATACGACCTTCTTCAGACAGTATAAATCCAACCGAAATCACAAACATTAGGAACAAATCAGGAGTAAAGAGAGAAAAAAAACAATTTTTTTTAATGTAACACATTACAGAAACAGGTATTAAAGATAATATTTTGACAAGCAGTGCTAGCAACAATTTAATAACACAGGACCTAAAATTATAGTTAATGATTTAATAACAAAAATAAATTTTCTACAATTCTACTTTCTATGTTATGGGACCATGAGAAGGTTATTAAAAGATATCTTAAAGAGTGCAGAACAAACTAAAATAAAAGCTATGGGGAGAGTAAAATAAATAAACCGAACAAAAAACAACATTATGGTACGTATAGAAAAAGTCTAGAACTTGCGATTTACCATCTTGATAATGTATTTTTCATGCATGTCGCGACGGAGAGCGACTCCAAGACCCACTTTCCCACCAATTTTGGGGACCAAGCACAAATATTTGGAGGCCGTGTTTGGTTGATTGGGAGGTGAAATAAACGAGTTCTGTAAAAATATTAGATCTGTATGATCTCTATTTCCATCACATATGTTGCAAGAAACTATATATATATATATATATATAATCCCTTCATCTTAGCTATATTGCAACAACATGAATAGCTAGTAAATGTCCAGGTGTTGATCAGGGTTGCCAATAGAAATGTGTGAAGCTTTGAAAAGTGCCTACTCTGCTTCAAATACTAGTTATTTTCAACATCAACTCAAAAGTATTTTAACTCCAGATTCGATAGTTACAAAGCATCAGTAATAGCCCATATTTAAAGTTAAAACACATATTTGTATTAAGGCGAATGGCCCTTTTCATTTGGTGTGGAAATGCAGAGCCATGGGAACTAACGGTTATCTTCAAGAATTTTTAATGTCTTGGAATTTTCTTTTTGGAAATGGTTTGTTCAAGAATAGAAGCATGATGATTAAGTTATACTTTTTATATACACACCTCCTCTATAATTTTAACAGTGATCAAATATCGATAAAATTGACATTTTTCAATAGAAAACTGCCGGCTTCATAACGAATAATAAGAAAATGTAACAATTAATAAACATCGGTACATTATCTTAGAAGAGGTGTTGAAAATATCAACCGGACAATTTCACTTATTCTTGATAAAACTGAAATTTCCAAATGTACGATTTTACCGCTAGACCTGTCCTGTAGCTAGCGCCATCTACAGTTTCCGTGATCCATCTGCTCTTGTTGACACGGAAGGATACTTTGTGTCGGTTGGGAACCCACACCATACCTTTCACCCTCCCACAAAATAGGTTTTAGACTTGCACTCGACAGGGCCAAGGGCCTTAAATTTAAGTCGTTTTGTGTTGTTATGTAAATCACCAATTAATGTTCATATGACAAAAATCTAAAATATTTAGATTACATGTTGTGGTAAATAATGAAACTATATTAATCATATTTGCAATACAACATTGTGTTGCTGCTATTTAAGAACCAAGGTTTTTTTTTCCCCCTAATATTCACACTTCTAATTCAGCTTCAAGAATATTTCATATTATTTAATTCGACTTCGCTTCAAATTGAAAAAGCGGACTTCATACACCCCTATTTTCCAATATGTCCTACTTTACTTGGTATTGCACACACCCAAACAGCCATATTTAAAAGTGAAGACCTTTTCTACAATCTATAGTGTTTATTTCAAAATTGAGTACATTGAAATTTTTTGTAATGTAGCTCTGTAATCAATCAAATATATATATATTGGACTATAAAAGTTAGATTTTAAATGTAAGATATAAACTTAAACATCGAAAAGAGGATGGGAAGGCAAGTGCTACACACTTACAAGAAAACTGTAGGCCTCAAAGTTCACAATTAAAACACAACAAAAAACAGAATTATGTATATCAGTCCCCATCTTCAGCAGAAGAGAATAAAAACACAGACTGGACCTTCTATCCTCCTTTCAATGTATCATTTAATACAGCTGTTTGCCATTTTTCCAAATGTAAGATAAATCATTTCTTAATAAATATATTTAGAGTTGGTGGGGACATGATAGCTAAGTGAAATGTGTATAGGATAGCTAAACGCAACCTGCACCTGATGATGATGCTGCCATCTAGACATGACATGTTCGACTATTCCAATGGTTTCACATTAAAATGTGTCCTATAGTTCTTTGGCAGTCCGCCATCATCATGTGTGTAACAAGTTAGAACACAAGGAATTAATTGTGTACAAGTGAGTTTTTAATTGTTTAATTTTTTTTAGGAAATCACTCACCTCTTAATTGACAAATGTTTGCTCAAAAAAAAAAAAAACACAAAGTGAAGCCTGGTATAGACTATATATAACCTACCTAAGTTGATCTGACACCCAACACCTTAGCTCAGTTGGTAGTGTGTCTGCTTACTAAACCAAGGGTCCCAGGTTCGATTCCCAGCATGGCCAAAAAATGTATCATCGGTGATATGTTGGTTTACCCTTAATGGCCGGAGACTGGATGTTGAGCCTGTCCTAGTCTTAGGATAGATTATAAGTCATATGAAGCTACGACAGGCCTAGCAAACCGGTAGTGGGAAAATATATGACTTGAATAAAAAAACTGACACAGACCCCAAGCTGGAACAAGTAATGGATATTTTTTTTAAAACCCTACTCCAGTTGGGCACTACCCATGGAGTGAGATGGAAATATTATGAAATAAAATAAGAAAGGTATCCTTACCTCATTATCAAGTACCGTCGCTATAACCTCGACCAGCATGGTCCCAAAGTTGTATGTGGGAGACTCCGGGCTGCAGGCCTCGATAAGGAGCGAGGGCTGAATGTAGTGGACCATCTTCTTGATCAAACTTAAACTCGCTTTCCTGGAAACAAGCACAGGCACAAACATTAGTGTGAATTTAATAAGGAAAGCCCACCTTGGGAAACAATCCTAGACAAAAGGTGACATCTTAAAAGGTGTGACTCTTTCTAGTATAGAAGACACCCTTCTTCCCCCGCCAGGTTTTCCAAGGTGACTTTATCCCTCTCACCACCCCCACCTGAGGTCATTGAACCTAGATGATATCAATATTACAATCCCCACGACGCCATATTTTTTTGCCCAATTTAAGAATCCCTTAGAGGAGGTTGTGTGTTCTGATTCAAAAATACCATCCCTAGTGGTAATGATAAAATGGTTACAGTTTCAGTGTTGAGGGCAAAAAACCTTGAATTTGTTCCAGTTTTCCATGACTGCGGTCTTAACGAGATTCCACAATAATCCTACAAGCTAGGAGACCTGCTTACTGACCTCACAGAAGGAAGCATGGTGGACTGGAATGTGTTACAAAAGACCGGCAGCAGACGACTGAGATAGACCGGGGCCATTTCAGGGTCTCCCTTGGGTTCACTGCCTTCCTCCGGTTCCACGGTGTCTGGTTTCTTTTCCTTATCTGCTGGCACCATCCACTCTCCTGAAACATTCAACACGAATGCTCCTATCAACAAAAAATGTAAGAAGTTTGGAAAAATTTGATAACATTTTGAACTCTTACCTTTTTATAAGTTGAGTTAAAAAATTATGTTAGGTATGTAATGTGAACTTTCTGAATTCTGCTAATATAATCAGTCAGTTCAGAAAGTGCACATTTAATAACTCAAATGAAATAGCAATATTCCCTTCTGTTTTGACCATTTGCGACCCTCAAACAATAGTGGAAAAATCTAAAGAAAATAAAAAAACCAAAATAATAGAATAAAACAAAAAAGAATACTACCATACAAAGAAACTCCACGCGTTTGTACGAGCTTTTCTGTGTGAGGTGAAAATGAAAAATGGTTGGGCAATCTGCCTTGATAAAGAGTAGACAGTTCACAATTTACAATGCTGCACCCGCCCCCAACCCACCCCCAATAAAAACCGATATGTCTTTTAGAGTTGTATCAACTTTATGTAAGGAAAAATTGTATTAAATATTTTGCCTAAAATTTGAAGGTCTTCATAATTGTATTTGATATCAAGATTTGTACAAATTTCTTGAATACCATAGGATTAGAGAAATCAAGGATTAGATCATTAATATCTAATATTAAGGTGTGAGTCTATATTATGATAAAACAATAAAATATCAATAACATTATTAAAATAAAAGGAAACACAAAATCTATGATTGAAAAACAACTTAAATGTAACTAATATATTGATTGACCAGTAAAAATTATATGCCGCAGTACGAGGTTAGTTATTAACCAAAGTTGTATGAAACTCGAGTCAAAGTGTACACACCTGGCGATTGCAGAATGGCCGCCACCTCGCGGTGACCTTCGTCTATCCTTTCTCTCGCCTTGTCCAGAGGAGTCTTGCCGTCTTCGTCTCTCAAGTCGGGGTTCGCACCGTGGCGCAACAGCACCTTGGCGATGGCAGGTCGGCCGAAACAAGCTGCATAGTGCAAAGACGACGATCGCTGGCCTGAGGAAAAAAACAACGCTCAAGCGTCATTTTAGTGTTCATAAGACAAGGGCAACGTTAAGTTCTGCATACTAAAATCCTCAACGTTATTCAAGAATCAAGGATTTGAAAAAATAACAGATTTGGGATTAAAAATAAATAAAAATACATTTATTTCAAAATTTTGAATTGAAATTATTTCTAGAATTGACATAAGTATGCACAACAAGGTCAATGGTGTCATAGAGAAATTTAAGTTGTGTATTAGCTGTAATAAAAATGTTGTTTGACAATTATAAATAAAAGTTAGATAGTTTTTTTAATGGATAAGGTACTTAAAAATTCCAGAGATTTGAAAAAAATTCCCTGATTTGTCTACAACTAACAAATTTCCAAACAGTTCTCTGTTTCCAGGTCACTGCATCCCATTTCCTTATGTTTTCTAAGAATTAGATTTGAAAATGGGTTTGGCCCATCTAGTTTATTATATATATGATATTAAGTTTTTAAAAAAATCGATTCATTTTGTTAATTATTTATAGAGACAAGGAAACAAACCTATATCATAAAAACAAGCTAACACAACATGGTGGCACAAATATCACAAAGTTACATTATGAAGAAATAAACAGCACAGTAACAAATATTTAAATCAAAGCCAAAGGGGTTTCAAATATAAGTTAAAAAATAACACCTGAACATATGAATAGAACCTGGGACTTTTAACTGGAGAGTACCAACTACTTAGGTTTGTATTGTACCCAGGAGCATGCATCACTAATTAATTAATGAAAGAATATATTGAATGAGACAACTCTTTATTATATTGAATCAACCCTAAATGTGTTCCTGATTTGAACAAAAACATGCATTCAAACCATTTAAACCAGTAATTTTTAGTTTATTTTAAAAGTGTGCAAGTAAGAATTTTTCTCTCAAAGTCAAAATTGAGTTTTGTTTGTGTTCAAGTAAGACCGAGCAATATTTGAGTGCATATATTTCAAATTGTATATCTATTTGGAAGAAGGTACAGGAAAGGTGGCTAGAAGACATTTAAAATGAAACACAGATATGGCTTTTACGATGCAAAGTGTGAACTGTGTTCTTAGCATATAACATGAAAGGGTAGTAATACGCTGTGCTAAATGAATGAATGAAAATGTGTTCTTTTCATTGTAAAAGCCATCTTAAATTCGTTCCTTTTACATGTTTTCCAGCCACCTTTCTTGTAATTTCTTCCAAATATATATTATAAACTACCTCAAAAAAGCAAAAAAAAAAGTTTCTTTAAAGATATAAGTTGAATATCGGTAATAGACCATGGACACAAACATAGATGTTTAAGAATGATTTTTTTTATATAATCACAAAAATTAAGATTTGTGAAACAAAGTTAATATAGTTGCACAATTTTTTGTTTTTGTTTTTTTAAACCAGAAAGAATTAGATATTGAGGGACTCTATTTACTATGAAATAATATATTTAAATTTAGTAAAATTAGTTAACCATCAAAAAATAAATTTAAAAATTCAGAGAATTTAAATTTTTCTATTTTTGTAAAGGCTTTCAAGTTGAGTTTGAATAAATACAAAACTTTATATTGAAAGCTTAAAATATGTTTTATAATAACTACAAATATATTTGATGAATTTCTAATGATATAGTTGATAACTAAAGGGACTGTCTAGGGTAGCTGAGGTATTGCAAATCATATGTTGGGTTTAGGTTAAATATTGACAAAACCTTTAGTAAACAAGTTTGGTGTTTACTGGCATGAGCACAAAACTCTTTTTTATAGCCCAATACTGATATTAACTTGTAAATAGGGTGTGCGAAGCTTCCAAACAAACATCAGCTTCGACTTCGCTTCCAAACAAATTATGGCTTCAAAGCTTCACCAATAAAAGTATTGACAGCTAAAATACTCCATTTTATGTTCAATTACTGCAATTCTGAGTTGTTTTGTACATTCCAAACTAATATTTGTATTTAAAAAAATTTGAATTGAATTGTGGGTTGTGATAATAACTTTATTTGTTAGAGTTACATGAAATATTAGAAACAATTGTGCAATAAAACATTTTCCAAGTAATTTTAGTGTGTGAAGTAATATAAATAACCATATTATATTTTTTCCAATCATAAAACAACTAAAAGAAAATATTCAAACTTCGATTCAGCTTCGAGAATATTTAATATATTCGATTCGAGTTCGCTTCGAATGGAAAAAGTGGACTTCGCACACTCCTACTTGTAAACATAGTTCCACTCTGGAAAGTCTAAAAATCCACATATTTCATTTGACCATAAAGACCTAAATGCCATTAGTATCTCCTACCCAATGTGTTCTACTACCGAAAGCTCCACCCAGGAACATAATAAACCCACTTGGTTTCTGGGCGTTTATGAATTTCTGCTCGACTATTCTAGTGGAGTGTTTTACCCTTATGGAAAATACCTGCCAGAAAACGGAACTGAGACATAGAGAAAGAAACAAAAGCCAAAACCCAATCCTGTTGGAAGTATTGGCTTACCCTTGTTGACATCCGCACCTCTGTCACAGAGAAACTCCACCATCTCCTGCGTGCCGAATGCCGAGGCCCAGTTCAACAATGTCTGACCGACATCGTCCATGAAGTTCACTCTCTATACCTGCACCAGAGGTGGAGTAATGGCAGAAACAAAGTGTTACACAGTTCATAACTCAGGGTGGCCACTCAAACTCAACAAATAAAATTCCGGCATTATCCCATGTTTTCCCAGCAAAAAAAAGTCCCGATTTTTTTTCAAAGGCTTCGATTGTGAGACTGAATAAATGATTCTATTTTTATTTTTTTTGAGACACCAGAAAAGCAAACTATTTGATTTGAGCCTGGCATTTAGTCTGCATGCCCGCATATGGGGGTTTTCCTTTACTAGTGTTATTTGTCACCGATGACCAAACCACCAAATGTTAGTACTTGAGCAAGTACTGTTAATAAGTACCTCTCCAAGATATTTGAAATAGTCCTACCTCAGAGAATTTTTAAGTCCCTAGAAGCTATTTAGTGTTTTCCTAGCCACTATATTCCCAAACAGGTGGACAAATTCAAGCCCTTTTCCTGATTAACAAAATTTAAGCCTAATTTCCAGTTTTTCTGAATTTTTCAATTAGTGGCCACCCTTTAACAAACCCTCTATGCTGACCCAAAGACTAAATACACAACTTGTTACTAAACAAGATCTTTATTCAAAGGAGAGTCGAACATTAACTTTTCTACCAAGCTTCCCCAATACTCCTTTCATGTTTTTTAGTTTATTTTATTTTTTGTTTCCTCTTTTAGGAAGTTGCATTGCACGTTTCAACCTTCTCCCTGATAAGTTATGACAGAATAAAACCTAGGTCGGCGGAATGGGTGGTGACGATCAATTTTCTTTAAGAGGCAACCATTACCTCTTTGTCCAATGGCAGAAATGTAAAGTGTGAACTGTGTTGTTCTTTTCATTGTAAAAGCCATACTGTGTTTGTCCTTTTTATATGTTTCTATCCACCTTTCCTGTTACCTTCTTCCAAATATAATACAATTACCACATAAAGCAAAAGAGGTTTTCCTTATAGAGATATTTTATTTTATTTTCAATGCTTCTTTTAACTCCTCCATAGGCAATTTAACTACGCTATTAATGGGGTTGAGATGAGGAAGGTGGGATTTTAAAGGAAATACCATATTGATTCCACTCTCGAATAGATGCCGAAGCATGACCATAAAATCCCTCTGATAGAAAAAAAACATAGTTGTGCTAGAAAAGGAGTTGACTTTGAATTTAAGCAATTACACCTCATTTCCTTCAAGCTGTCATAATGCTCATAGTTTTTGTTTTTCTTATCACTAAGATTCTAAAATTTGTGAGATAATTGTCTTACTGTGGATTCTCATGTTCACCTTATCTGCTCGAGCTGTTCCAATAAAGTTCAACTCATCTATACTTCGTCCACTCTGCCTGAGATGTTTGGCACTGGAGAACTAATAAAATCTCAGAACCAACCATTTCAAATCAGTGTGCATGTGTATTTGACAACACATGCATTCTACAGCCATAAGCAAGTTGAAAACTTCGTTGGCCGTTGTGAGGAGATTTGAAATAACTCGTTAATGTGAAGTATTTGTATCGATGTATCGGATTGTGCCATCACACAGCGTTATAATTTGAAAACATCCATTGGGAGAATGGTTTAAGATATATGTATATCTAATAGAAAATAAACTATGTTGATAATCAGCTGTTTTAAGTTAGTGTTGTAATGCATCATGGGTAAACATACAGCGTGGGAATTTCTGCGCCACTGAGGCAGATTCTGCTTTCTATTTTTTGGCGATCATGTGAATCAAGCTTTACTCACTCACCATGAGATGCTCTTGTGCTAAGCGATCAGCCGTGAGTCAGACTCCAAAAAGTATACAAACACATTAAATTCTTGTCACAAAATAATAACAGCAGTGAGTAACGGACTGCAACAAAAAGTCTCTAAAACACGTGTGAATATTAAACGAAAATATAGAAGGTATTAGCATGTAATTCTTACAACCAATATGGCTCGCAGATATGTTTTTATACATTAGTGTCAAAGTCCATTTAATTTTAATAACCTTGTCAAAGTTAAGTGGTAAAGATCACCATCTACTGTAGAGATTAAAACTATTTCGATACAGCTAGAAGGAGTCTCAAAGGCACAACATTTGTTAAGAATTAGCTTAAGATGGGGTGCTAGTGAGCGTGAGTTTAGGGCAGTATTTTCGAAGTTTTTATAGCATAAACATTTATTTGGTCAAAATAAATCAAATATTTCTTCTATAGAATCATAGAGTTTAGTTTTCCGCACATGCTAATCTCAACAGTTCTTTAATATCTGTTAAGGGTGTCCTGGAATTTAGTGACAAACTTTTTATCTGCATTTAAAAAGTTTGTCACCAAATGCCGCTATGCTCATGAGAGATATTCAATAACTCTTGAGATTAGCATGTGCAGAAAGCTAAACTCTATGTTTCTATAGAAGAAATATTTGATTTATTTTTGCCAAAAAATGTTTATGCTATAAAAACTGCAAAATTAATGCACTAAACTGGTGCTCACTAGCACCCCACCTTAAGGTGAGATTTTAGGACACATTTAAGGTTTTATAGTAATGTTTTTAGGAAAAAAATTGAGGCTTATTTTTTAGTCAATACGGTACACCCATATTCGTGCGAAAGGAAAGTGGAAATCAATTTAGGGAAAAAAAACATCCTCAATATACCCAATCAAGATTTGAACCTTGACCTTTCCCTCATCAGCAGTTCAGTCTATTGCGAGAGCAACACCTTTGACCATTAAACAACTGAAGCAGGTTTTGTGTTTATTGGATACACACATTAAATAAATAAAAAAATTATACCTACAATTTTCAAGGGCCCAGTTGTTGCTTGATCATGGTAAGAGGCTGTCTATGAACTACGCCTCGCTGAAATTTTTATACCCATCCCTCCCCACTCATTTGTCACAATTTTGTAAATTCCGCCTCACTTCTAATTACACATCACAATATCATACCACCC
The DNA here is from genome assembly GCA_902151455.1 of Timema bartmani. Taxonomy (NCBI): domain Eukaryota; kingdom Metazoa; phylum Arthropoda; class Insecta; order Phasmatodea; family Timematidae; genus Timema; species Timema bartmani. Next base: position 71,020 of record CABFWB010001928.1, on the reverse strand, counting down.
TCCATATTTAAATAGTATTTTTAAATGTAGAGCCCATATAATCCTTTTGTTGAAACGTGTTCACCAGGCTCAACAATAGAAGTCTATGAGTCAATTGTTGTTTGTTTATACGTGCGAGCAGTCAGATCAATTTCAAAATAAATATGCTTAGTTGTAATGCGACATCATGCATTATATGACAACCCGTCTCCCCCTTGTCTCACTTGATCATGCTGATCACCCATCA
>CABFWB010001928.1:35440-46064 GCA_902151455.1 Timema bartmani | reverse complement strand
GCAGACAAGACAGTATTAATATTGTAACATCCCCTTTGGGTTTGAAAGCAGATAAAAATTGAAAGTTTCATCACAATCTCGAGATTCAAAATCTTAGCGATTTCAATACTTTTATCTATTCTTATTTATCTTTTTAAGGTGGAGGGGTTTGGGGGGTGGATTCGGGGACGTGAGAAAAGGTCAACGTTTTTGCAGATTTCTATATCCATTTTTTTTTCAACAAACTAAATAAAATATTACTCCAATAGAAACACAGAGTTTAATTTTCTTCATTGCTGACCTGGCGGTCTAGGGGTAAGGTGTCAGACTTCTGTGCTGGGGGTCCGGGGGTTCAATCCTCGGTCCCGGCACAGATTTATCTGATTGCCAAACCCTTCCTTCACCTCTGACAAGACGTGTATTAATCACAATTTGTGAATGTGTGGAATTCCAGGCCTCCACCGTGGTTCGGATCCCACGTAAAACTGTAGGTCCTCCATTTCATCTCACAATCTCCCTACAATTGCACATTAGCGTAAGTGTGTAACACATTAACATCATTTAGTACATATCATGCGTATATTATGATTATTATTATTCCTTAGCACCGCGTCTTACTATACGTTCGGGTTATACGCTTAAGTACTAGTTACGCTAATGGATTAGGAATTGGCAAGGTTGAATTTAGAAGAAGTGAACCCGCATTTGCGTGGAGGGAGAGCGGTAAACCATTTAGGAAAAACCACCCCCAGTTCACCCGACCGAGATTCGAACCTCGATCTCCCCGTCCTCGGCAGTATGGCTCAACACGACTAGCGCGTTAGCCAATTATGCCACCGAGGCGGGTATCATGCGTACAAACCGAACAGGTAGTAAGATGAGGTGCAAAAAAAAAAGGTTTCAAAAGAGACGTTAATGGAATAGGGATGAGGAAAGTTGAACTTTAGAGGAAACGTAACATCATTTGCGTGGAAAGAAAACGGGGGAAATTATTAGGAAAACCAGCCACGGTGCACCCAACGGAGATTCGAACACCGATATCGGTCCTTGATAACAACACGAGTTGAGAACACGGAACGTGTCAAGACTCGTTGTTAGGTGAACTGACCCATCCCCCCCCCTCCCGCCCGCGGTTGAACGTTTTGCAGAAACCACTTCCCAGCTTATCAAATGGGGCAATCCACATTGGCGTCCACGCTGTCACGGAACGACCAAGGTTGTCCGCGGTACGGACGTTTTATGATCACTCTCCAAGCGATTGGTAGGCTGTCCGCGTGGACATTTTGGAATGAGCATGCGCAGTGGCGGCGTTTTGAAGAGCGCGTGGTCGCCTACACTACACCGCAGTAGTTTAGCCGATAGTGATGGGCACAATCGAGTAATTCTAAGAATCGAGTAAAATTACTCGAGTAATTTTTAGCGAATCATCTACTCGAATCGTCCCGTGGCAATCGGTTGGACAACATTACTCGGGAGTCTTGCAATGGATTTCGATACTAATAACATATCAATAATCTCCTCCTGTAGTAGGCAGTCAACACCGACAGAGAACTCCACCCCCCTATTTTCAGTTTTTACGTTGCATGCAGTCAATATGAAAGTATGCGTTTTAAGAGGTGTCTCACAAAAAAAATTGTTTTGTGCTTTTTTTAATAAAATAAACTTTTCTTTAAACATTCATGTTAAATAAGTTGATACTAATTATACCTTTTTAAAAGTGATTTTTTTTTTGTATCTTACTCTAATTTCAATAATAATAGTTTACTAAGGAGAAATAATAATCAATAAAATAATTAAGAAAGACAGTAATTAATTTCGTCCATGCGATTGTGGAAATAAGACTGCTGAGGTGCCGAGTAAAAAAAATCGATTAATCTTTCATCGAGTACTTTTAAAAAGAATCGGAAATGTGATACGCTTAGTTAGCATGCTTTTCGATTGTGTACCTTACATCTAAGAGTATTTTGTATTGAAAACGCATGTGTAACATTTAAACCATAAGGGTCATTTTTGCGTAACAGCAGAAACTGTTGGATGAAAAATGAGCTCAAATGGAATACGCCTTTTAAATGGAAATAGCATGGTAAACAGTCCAGCCAATAAGGTCAATTCTCACTTAGCTGGCAAGAAAAGAGAAAATAAAAGAATAACACGGTCCGAGTAAAGTTACTCGAGTAATCCCGGAAGAATAGAGTACAACCGAATACACAACACAATCGAGTCACTCGATTATTTTTACTCGATTGTGCCAATCACTAGTTTAGCAACTCAAGTTTGTAGGCATCAAAAATTCCCGCGGACATTTAGTTGCAGTGTGAAATGGCCTTGGCGATCAACACATTCAGTGGTTGAAGTCAACAAATGAACCACAGCTTGTACTCAAAAATATCACAGTTGTAATGTGAAAAGTAACCCACAAACAAAAGATCTATAAAATACCTCGGTGTGAAATGTTGTTATTCCTGGGTAGGACATGGTTGCCAAGTGCGGAGAACCAAAAAAATTTACCAACCAGAGCCAACATCGTTAGAGACGTTAAATAACCAAAGAAATAGTATGGAGCACAAATTAAGTAACTTTATTACAAGATTACTTACATTTGGAATAGTTAGACCTATGTGTGTGATTTTACCTATGACTACGGTTACAATACGTCCCGAAAAAATCGGGACCGTCTCGATTTTAAGGACTGTGTCCCGGCGTCCCGAATAACGACCAAAATGTCACGAATTGTCTGACTGATGAAAAAAGTTTCTACAGTAAAGTAAAAATATCGAAATCGTTACATTTATAATATTTTAATTTTATTGAGAGTATATGAATAAACTCTGTGTTTTTGCCTTTGCACCAGTGGCGGTGGTGGTGGGGCGGCCGGTCCACCCCTCTAGATTAAGCAAATGTTATTCAATGCACATAGATTTTATACACGGAATTTAAAAATGGCAGCTTTTATAAGTCACAAATAGACATCCAACTTAAAATTAAATCATTGAATCAACTGAAAACGAGTAGAATTAGGAAAATGAACAGAAAAACATCTTAATTTTTAATAGCCTATTATATTTTTACAAAATATAATTTTCTCAAAACTCTTATTATTTAAACTTTAAAATTACTTGTTACTGTGAGCCACTTAAGTCTTAGAGATTGAGATGAGTCCAGTAGCTTTGACTACCATTTTTACGTAGCCCATATTTCTTTATAGCTATGTAATATTATTGGAATTTATGTTTTTTAAATTACTAAAAATAAAAAATCTTGGAATATGTTTGTTCTTAATTATGCTTATCCCTTATGCTTATGCACTTATGCTACTTTTGAAAAATGTTGCCAAGTTGTCCCGATTTTCACTGTCAGAAATATGGTCACCGTACCTATGTATGACCTTTAGCTGGTTGGGTGGGGGGAGGTATGGGGTCATCCGTAAACCACATAACATATTTTTCTTCATGTTTATGATCCTCTATCACCCCCTCCCTTTATCATCCTATGTAACACCATGCATGTAGATATTCAGCCTAACCCCTCCCTCCAAACTGTGTTTGTAACTTTTCATATCAAAAATGAATGTAAATACTTAATAGGGAAGCCTTTCTAACACTAAAAGAGGGACTCAGTATTAGGATTGTCAAGTCTCGTATATTACGGTGGGTAGGCCATGCAGAGCGAATAGAAGAATCTAGAACCTTGTTCAGGGCATTGAATGGCAAACTCAATGGAAACCATTGTGAAGACCTAGACGCAGATGGGAGGATAGATTGGATATGAAAGAGATGGGCTGTAATGAGGTGGACTGGATATAGCTAGCTCAAGATAGGGAGAGGCTGTAATGAGGTGGACTGGATAGAACTAGCTCAAGATATGGATAGGATGTAATGAGGTGGACCAGATATAACTAGCTTAAGATAGAGATAGGGTGTAATGAGGTGGACCAGATACATACTAGCTCAAGATAGGGATAGGGTGTAATGAGTTGGACTGGATAGAACTAGCTCAAGATAGGGATAGGGTGTAATGAGGTAGACTGGATAGAACTAACTCAAGATAGCGATGGAGTGTAATGAGGTGAACCAGATAGAACTAGCTCAAGATATGGATAGGGTGTAATGAGGTAGACTGGATAGAACTAGCTCAAGATAGCGATGGAGTGTAATGAGGTGGACCGGATTGAACTAGCTCAAAATAGGAATAAGTGGCGTACTTCAGTATGTGCGGCAATTAACGTTCTAGTTCCTAATGCCATATAGTAAGTAAAAGAGGGACTAAGATTTAATACTATTAAGAATAAATTTTATTTTTTCGATATTATATTTCAAGTCCATATCGGTGCTATGTAACAATAATGTAGGCCTACCCATCCTTACCCATGTAACAACATGTAGACATTAGAGTGGTTTTTGGATCACCCCGTCCCCCGTATTCATCTAAGTGTGTGGTTAAATGGACAATATCCAATTTTTAGGTTAAATGTAGGAATCAATTCAAAAGTCCTTATTATATTTCAGTTTAAAGCCTCGTTTATATTGTAACACAACATGTTGGCCAACACGATCCCAACAAGTTGTGTTACAAAATAAACGCACTCCCAACTCGTTGGGGATGTTGGCCAACGTGTTGGTGTTGGGAGAGCCGGTCAGAGCCAACAAGTTGTGTTGGGTTGTGTTGGATCATTTGTTGGAGGTAATAAACGACCAACCCAATATGTTGGTCGAGTTGGGAGGTTCTGCGCATGCGCTATCGAGTCGAGTCAGTCTCTAGCCTTGACAACGCACGTGTTTTGGGACTATACATGACCCCCATACCCATATTCGTTTCCAGTTGCTATAAAGCGCAGTGTTGTAGCAAGTTTTGCTCCCGGAGTCACAACATTTTTCCTCTCCATTTCCCCATTTCAATTCGACGTTTAGCAAAAAAAACAACTTCGAAACAACCCCCCCCCCCGCCCCCAACGTTTCTTACATTTTGTTTTATTTCTACAGTAGTACACTTCCTCACAATAAATGAAGAAATTGCAAGTAATACGTCGTTATCCATGGCTAGAGATGTGTAGACTGATTAAAAACTAGCGGAGGACCCAGGATGTTGGTCCAACTAGTTGGCGACGATCCTCTGAGCGCGTTCACAAATGCATGTCTATAATCAGCAGTAATAAGAACCTCGAGTGGACCTTCATGATCTGAGGAAGTGCTTGCTTGTTACCTCAATACACGGCCGTCATTTTCAATGCAAATCTATCAAGGAATTTGTTTCGTTTTGTTTTTTTGTCTGCATCCACTTCCATGCAATTGTCTTCGTAAGGCGATAGCGAATAGAAGAGCGACAAAAAAAATAGTTCGATGAACCGCAAACACTTTTTTTTTCTATCTTAAAATATAGAGTGTTACTAAAAACTTATAGGATTTGTGAAACCAAATAGTATACGTTGCTGCAGAGACACTCCACTGAAGAGCATAAGTGAAATAATATGTACACTGTTACATAAACATTTTTAAAAGAGGAATATTTCTGTCCACCAAAAAGTATAACTATCAATAATACACATTTAAGTCCTTGATAAAAATTTATATGGTAACTTAAAGTTCAGAAACTATTGGTTTCATAAAAAAAACTATTTTAAATAAAATATTGTGTATTTAATAGTACTTTACAGTGATAAGTTATTTTGTATCTCAAATAGTTTCGGAGATACGATCAAAACCGGAAATTTCTGCTTATGTAGTCATTTTCACGGGAAAATGAGAAAAGTAATTTTGTTTTTAATGTTAAACAATGTCTAGATACAAAATTTAATCAAAATCGTTAGAGCGGATTTGGGAAAAATCGATGTTTTCTCTTTGTGGCGTTTAAGTAAACTGCCCTTAATTTTAGGGTTGTAATATTGATGTATAATTTCAAAAACCCCTCGGGTAACCCTATGAAAAAAAACAACCTTAGAAACAAAGTTTATAGCCCAATATGTAAAATGGTTTTGTCTCTAGGCCGTGATTCACCTAAAAACGCTTTTCAAACGAGATCTTCCAACATGCGGCGTGCTCTCATGAAATCAAGATGGCGAACCAGCCGAAACAAAAGGGCGGTTGATGACGTCACACAGGCAGTACAGGCGGATGTGTTCTTTTACACTGTTTACAAAATAAAAACCTCTTTATTCTGAAACCAAGATTTTGTATGGCTTTCTTTCTAAGTTATCAAAACATTTTATTTTATTTGGGTGGCCAGTTAAAACACGATAAAAGTGTTAGTTTAATAGTTTTTAATTAATCATTTCATTTACTATAATAGGATTGTTGCTACAACCGCAAAACAAAAGACATAATAGTTTTAATATATTTTGTTCTTTCAATCAGTTACGAAAACGCCAATTATGCAGTTAGCCTTGTATTACTAGACTCGTTTGCTAACACCTTTTATTGATATACAGTAGCATTAATAGGCAAATAATAATTATTTCCACATTTGTGACAGTGTTTGCAATAAAGAACCTTCTGTTATCTGTCAGATACCAGCCTTTCAGCCATGGGTTAACAAACGTACTCTTTTAAACAGAGTAACCTTACTTTTCACCTATCGAAGCCAAATGTACTCATTTTGAAGAAAGAAAAAAAAGTCGTCTAGCATAGGTTGGGACCAGTAGTTTCAGAGATTATGGGCAAGGGCGCAGAAAGGGGGAGGGTCATTGGAGAGGGTGGGGGGTCCAGACGCCCCTTGGAATTTGATGAAATATGTATACAAACATGTGTTTTGTTAAAAGTATGGTCACATTTTCTAGCGTCCCCTCCTTAGATAAATTAGCTTTCCATACCGTTGATTATGGGTGATATTGTGATCAGTTGGCTAAAGGCTGGATCAGGACATGGATATTAACTGCCTACCGATCTTTGGATTGAAGATTAAAGAAGAAGAAAAGGTGTACATAAAAAACTAATTAAATATTAAAAGTCGAAAGAAAAATTCAGCTCCCACCCTTTATATAATAATTTTTAGAATGTACTCTTTTTTTCAGAATCCTGATATGGTAGCCTTAGCTGATGTCCATTTTTAATAAATTAATCCTCGAATTCACTACCAATTCAAACAGATTTAAAAAAAATCTAATTCATAAATGCACCCAAAAAATACTATTTGTAAAATAAATATAATTTTCAGCTTTGTGTGTGTCTGTGTGTGTGTATGTGTGTGTGTGTATGTGTGTATGTGTGTATGTGTATATATATATATATATATATATATATAATATTGCAACAAAACAACCACTTCGGTGGCCACATGGTGTAAGGCACTACTCTCGTGTTAGACTATTTTCCCGATGACGGGGAGATCAGGGTTCGAACCCCGACCAGGCGAACTAAAGATGTTTTCCAACACTTTCTAGCTACATTCAAAACTTCCTTATACCTAATCCATTAACGTAATTAGTACGTAAGCCTATAACCTGAAGCGGTAGTAAGACGCGGTGCTAAAAATGTATATTTAAACGGCTCTTCGTAAATTAGTATTATGTTTTCTCAAAATATTTCTAAATTTCAAGTTTGAACGAAAACTATGAATGTGTCTTTAATAACCCAAGCCACAAACTTAATAACAGTGGCGGCTCGTGAGTAAATTTTAAGGGCGCTCTCTTAAAATTCGTCAAGGTATACTTCAGCTTACCTTAAACCAACCCGTATTTAACTTACAAACAGCACATAAAAAAAGTACAAAGTTAATAAGAGTTTTACTTCTGTGCTGAGGGTCCGGGGCTCAATCCTCGGTCCCGGCACAGATCTATCTGATTACCAAACCCTTCCTTCACCTCTGACAAGACGTGTATTAATCACAACTTGTGAATGTGAGGAATGCCAGGCCTCTACCGTGGTTCGGATTCCACGTTAAACTGTAGGTCCTCCATTTCATCTCACAATCACCCTACCATTGCACATTAGCGTACGTGCGTATAACCCGAATGGGTAGTAAGACGCGGTGCTAATAATAATAATAATAATAATAATAATAATAATAATAATAATAATAATAAATGTATAGAAACTCACTTGAGTCAAAGTCGAAGACTGTCCGTCGTGAAATCCTCATACAAACATCAGTAAACATAATAATATACAAATAGGTTATTTAACACTATATCGAGCACTACACATATAAGAATTAGTGTATCAGTATGTTTATCGTTTGAAAGAAAAATCTAATCTTCTGTTTCTGTCCGAAATGAATTTTTCTATCACTTGTTCGTTAAAGTCCGGTATCTCACGAATCATAGACTGTTCAATGGACAACATGGCCAAAGCATGTAGTGTGTTTCCACTCACGGTGTCTCCCGTGTTGTTTCTTAAGAAGCATTTGATTAACTTCAAAGTTGAAAAACACCGCTCACTTTCCGAAGTGATCATTGGAATGGTTACAAGAATTTTTAACGCTTTTGTGATTTCTTTAAATATACCATCCAATCCGAAAGAATTGATAAAATTTAATGTTTTCAAGCAGCCAGCCATATTTTCCTGGGTTATTTCTGGCCTCGAGTAAAAAACTTCAAGTTCTGTCGCAAAACAATGTTTAGCAATCATTGGGAATGCACTGCCAAAATGGTTGATATCATCTACAGGAAGAGAGTTTTTTTTGTGTTCATTGAGGAGTCCAGACTGAAATATCTTTGCTCCAAACAGATGGTTTTTGAATAAAAAGCGATCTTTTATTTGAAATACAACTGTATCACAAACTTCCTTTGCCGATAAGTTTAAATTCTCATCATTAAGCCGTCGCGTTTTTCTAGGCGTAGGTCCTTCTGCGAGCATCACAATTCTTTCCGCCTGTCCGTCCAACACAGAGGGTGGCTTATTTCTAATTTTGACTATCGCCTTTTCGAAGGCGTCCATAGCGGCGTGAATTCTCATTGGATCGGTTTGCAAAACTTGTAAATGATTAGATAATACATCAACATGAGGCATCATTTCTGAGAAGAAATTCAGCCAAAACAAGAAAGTGCTATTTTCAAGCCATTTAACGAACCCCGCGGCTAGGGTTACCGTTCCTGTGTTGTATGTTTTCGGAACGCCTGTAAGAATATTTTCGAAACATTCCAGAATATCGTCTTTGTAGTTGGAGACTGTTTGTATTATCCTGGATTGAAAATCCCATCTGATTTGTGAGGGTCGAGGTATTTTTCTACTGCATACATGCTCTAAAGCCGCACTTCTGTCTGCAGAATGCAAGAAAAAGGCGGCAATCCCATTTAAATTGGCAAAAAATATCCTCACACTCGTTATATTAGAAGAAGCTTGCTCGAGCAATTTATTTAATTGGTGGGCGTAACAATAAACATGGTGGGCATTTTCATATTTTTCTTTAATTTTAATATTTACACCGCCCTCAAGTCTGCGCGTAGCAGCTGTTCCGTCGTATGTCTGCGCGATTAGTTTATCTGAATCATTTCCTAAAATCTGATCAAGCTGCTGCAAAATATATTGGGACAATCCCTCTGTGTCTTGCTTTTCGGCGTTCGAAAAGCCCCAAAAGCGTTCGTGAATGCGACCATTTAATTCATATCGAAAAACCAAGACCGTTTGCGTTACCGCAGATACGTCGGTTGTATCGTCCGCCATGAGAGATAAAAATTTAGATTTCTCAATCTCTTTCACAATATGTTCTCGGCACACATCAAACATGCACTGCAAAAGCTCATTTTGTACCGTCTTGGAGGTCCCTTTAAAAACATGAGCTTCTTCCATGTAGCTATTAAAAGCAGCATCAATTGTTCTGGTATAATCTACCAACTCAAAAAATAAACCTTTATTACTGGAGCCATCCTTTCCGTTATGATCACGAAGAAGATCACAGTTGCCACAGAATTTTAAAATGTCTATCACTCTGAAAAGAATGTGTCGATTTTTTTCCACCCTTTCATTATGTTTGCGAATATTTACCGCATTTGCTGTACTCAGACTAGCAGAAATGTTAGTTTTTCCTAGCAGCTGAAAGTTGATGAAATTGTGTTTATGCTCTTTAGAGTTTTCATGCCTATTAGCTCTCGAATTGAGATGCTTAAGGTCGCGTACACCCCCTCTTGTCCAACTGTCGTCATCAGCACCAAATAACAAACACACAAAACAAAACAAAGAGTTACGTTCTTCACACCCACAGAACCACGGCGTCTTATCATACAGTTTCCTATCAAAACGGCGCGTAAATTCTCCTCTTCCTTTGTACTCTTTTTGCACCTGAACTAAGTTCAAATCGGGTACTGGTCTTGCGTTGTTTTTTATTTCAAGCTTTTTTTCTAAAGGTAAATAACAAAAATTTAGTTTTTTAATATCGGAAACCTTCATTTTAAAATCAAAATAATCTAAACCTCGAAGTAGAACCGATGTCGTCGCACACACGCACTGCACTGTTGACTGCATGGATCATGGACTCCCGCCAGTGTAGCCCACGAAACGACCGCTCAGATAACGGCAGTGACGTCAGGTTGTCATGGCAACCCCCCTTGTGACGCACTAAGACCTTGAGCTCTGCGACCGGCAGCCCCACAACTACAGGATGACTGCGAACACATGATACGGTGATTTTACCAGTAGGTGCGCTTGTTGTCTAGCGTTAATGTGATTATGGTTTTACTATTTTCCTGGATAAAGGGGGAAAATGAGTGACGAAAAAA
>CABFWB010001928.1:9976-26819 GCA_902151455.1 Timema bartmani | reverse complement strand
GGGGGGAGCAAGATACTGACCAAGTAGTTCAAACAGTCGAATTTGTTTAGGCGAAACCTTATATACCGGCTGACAAAAGTTACAAAATCTGGTTTCACGTAACTCGTTTCGACGCCCGGATCGTGGGAGGAAGTGTACTCTTATTATAGTGGATAACCATTGGAGGGAAAAAAACCTCATCGGTACATCCGACCGGGATTCTAACCCCGATATCTCTATCATCCAGTCTATTGCGAGTGCGACGCCTTAGATCGGGGTTCGCAAACTCACGCACGGTCCGCGAGACATATCTGACCGGCCCGCATGGATCTTGTATTACTTACTACCCGGCCTGCAGTCATACAATACACACGCTTTAGTACGTATGTACGTAATTTTGAATAGCAAAAAAACACACAGAACAGTAGTGTGATATTTTGGTTTAAATACTTTAAATTCTTGATTGTGGGGATTTGTGTTTATATAATTTTTACATGGGTGATGAGGGGGGAGAGTCAACCCATTATTTTTTATTTTTTTATGAAAAAATCAAAACTATGTATTTGGGATTTGGCTGCAATTTGCTACTAACTACTTTGGATCATCAATATGCGAGCTAACAAAAATAAAAATGATAAAATTGTACATTTTCTCCCATTCCCACTTGGACCTTTTTTTTTTCATTTTATTCTCTTCGATAAACTTATGAAAAATATATTCATTTTTTGGGGGTTCAGCTGCAGCTACATTTTATTTTTTGTTAATTTTTCAGAAACTTTTGTTGCTAAAATTGGCTCATGAAACTCACAGATCAGAATTATGTTCAGATTCTCTAAAATTCCCTCCCACAAGGTTAAATTACTGACATTTTCTCTCGAGGAGGGGTGGGCGTCACAACTGTGGCGAAGAGGGGGTGCCAAAACTCTGGCAGATAGGATCCAATTTTCCCCACATTTGGATAACCCACATGGGTGCCCTTGAACCCATATAAACAACTTGGAAAACATCAGTTTTTTAATATTTTAAAAAGACATTAACGATTTTAAATACCAAATACATCAAATAGCTATTATAGAAATACGTTTGTGGGCACGCAGATTAAATATCAGGTTCTTATAGTCTAGTTTGACGGTGTCGAGGTCAGGGCTCGAATAAGAGCTGGTCGTACAGAAGGTGTTTTTTTTCTCCATATATATGATTTCCCACCTTCTCTTTAAGCCTACTCTAATGCGGTTACATTTCCTCTAAATTATATATTCCTCGTCCTTTATCTACTAGAGTTATTAAAATACGCACAGTCCGGACGGGTTTAGAATATATTTGTATAGGCTGCGGCCCACAACAAGAACAGAATTTGTGAATCTGGACCTTCGACTAATTTGAGACAAATGCCTCAGATCATTCGACCACCGAACTGGGTAAAACTGAGTATTAGGGCCCCTACACGATCAGTCAGCTCCTGTACGCACCGTATAACAACACGGATAAGAAAGAATTGTGGGCAGTCTATGTTTGTTACTGAGACTGAAGGTGGGGGGGGGGTCAAACCACCACCGCCGAAATTTAATGAACAAAAAATATATATAGCTTTATTTGTGGTTCAAACAATATCAACATAATTGCACAAGTACAAATTAGGAGGCTGTGTTACCATAAAAAGCCCTTCAAAGATCTTTTATAGGTTGTTTTTAATATCTAGAATTTTTTTTCTAGCCGCCGGCAATAGGGGATGGGTCCTCCTCCCCCCTTCCCCCCTTGAAATTATTGGCTAGTTACGGCCTTTACAGACAAATGGGATCAGAAAATTCGGATCACATCAGTATTTTTTAGTCCGTACATCAGTACTGCCCCTACACGATCAGTCAGAATGTCAGTACCAATCAAGTAATAATTAATACAGACAGTCTGACTGATCGTGTAGGGGCAGTACTGATGGACTGATGGCCGGACTGACTAAAAAATACTGATGTGATCCGAATTTTCTGATCACATCAGTCTCAGTCCATCAGTCTTAACAGTAGGACTGACAGTAGTACTGACAGTGTGCGCGCGCTCGTCAGTATTTCCTTCAGTTTCAGTAGCAAACATAGACTGCCCATGCCTTTTTCTTATCATCCATGTTGTTATACGGTGCGTGTAGGAGCTGAGACTGATAAAAATAATTATATTAAGACTGACCGATCTCGTTGTATATACTGATGCATACTGACAGTCATGAGCTGTTTATTAATTCCTAATGTGGGAATCGTTAGAACGCTCGTAGGCTGCAGTTTCGAAACAACGTTCGTGCTGAGCGTGCAGTGTCGAGTTGAAACAAAAGCAACCTTCCCTCGTCAGCGCCAATAAGACACCACCAATCTAGCGGCAAGACGACGTCGTCGTTAGCATTCGTTCCACGACAAGAAACAATGAACAATGAACACGAGTTGGAAAGTCTCTCTAACCGACCGAAAGACAGGCACGACGAGAGATTCGCTCGCACAACAACGGTATTGTCGAGTCGACAACTGGTGGTGGTGTTACGAGGGAGTTGCGAGTTCGAGCCTCGCGCATGCTGTTCAGGAAATGAAGAGATGAAACAATGAATGTTTGGGCGTTAGAGGAAACTTTAATCCCATGTTTAGCCTTTTTACTACCCGTAAAGGTGACCTGGTGGTCTAGGGGTAAGGTGTCGGACTTCTGTGCTGAGGGTCCGGGGTTCAATCCTCGGTCCCGCCACAGATGTATCTGATTGCTCAAACCTTTCCTTCACCTCTGACAAGATGTGTATTAATTCACAACTTGTGAATGTGAGGAATGCCAGGCCTCCACCGTGGTTCGGATCCCACGTTAACCTGTAGGTCCTCCATTTCATATCACAATTATCCTACCATTAAACATTAGCGTAAGAGCGTACAACCCGAGCGGGTAGTAAGACGTGGTGCTAATAATAATACTACCCGTTCGGGCTAAAAGCATATATAACATACACCCTGATTTTTGTGTGAACAGCGTTGTAAAAGGTCTTTAATCCTACCAAAATACGACTGCGCGGTAGTCGTCTTGTACGAAATAAGGCCTTCCCTAAAGGGCTTCTTACCAGAATATAAGTATACTAGTAAGCGAATGTGTTATGGAGGAGGAAGGTGTACCAGTATTGGTGTGACACCAGTAAAACCGACCGGGATTCGAACCCCGATCTCTCCGTTATCGTCAGCGAGGGCGATGCGTTTTTCAAACTGTGCTTGGACTACGCCAGTTATCTCGGCCTCCTTGAGGACATTTTAGAATCTTCTATATTTGTTTTTCACACTAAAAAAAATCTTCATTAATTAGGAATGCTTTTTTTAATATATAAATGACAATGGCGAAAGGCACAGCAATAAAATGTGTTTTTCCGTTTGTTTTATACTTTTATAGTCCACCACCTTATCTCAGTCTGTAGAGTGTATGTCTAGTGAGCCAAGGAAGAGTCCCGGGTTCGATTCCTGGCATGGCAAAAAAAAAAATCACTATCCCCCTTTCATAGTGATAAATTAACGTCCAGGGAGCTGGATTTTGTGTCTATTATAGATTTAAGTTAGTTTGTACGTCTTGTGTTGATATAATCAGTCGGTTCAGAAACTGTACGTTAAATACCTCAAATAAATGAAAATATACATTTAAAATTCAACTAGTTATCGAATGTTTATAATATCAATGTACAATTTAACTATGAGAGTTCCTGCAATTATTTTCCATGGTGCAAGGGCTCCTCCGGTCTAAAAAAAACCTCGCCCTAGACCATGCGGCCACCGAAACTGGTTTACCGGGTTGTCGATTGACCGGATGATCCGAAGAACAACTATCTCCTACCGGTTATTTTATATTCCACGAACGCCACTGTAGCCGAGAGCCTAAGAGAGAGAGAGAGGACCAATAAAATAAAAGAGCCCGGCGGAAGAGAAACCTCGCCGACAGAACGCGAAGCGAGCGATGGAAGTCTTCGGTCACCGCAAAAAAGAGTTATCCTCGGGGCTGAACAAAGCATGGATGTCCTTAAACACCCGCTAACGCGCTACTCCCGCAGTCGACTAGGCTGCCGATGACGAGGAGATCCGAGGTCCGAATCTAAGCCGGGTGTAATGAGGGTGCTTTTTCCAAAATGGGTTTCCACCTTCCTTCCCTGCAAATGCGGGTACACTTCCTCTGAATATAGCCTCTCCAATCCATGAAACAATCGACGTATAGTAAATAAACATAATCCAAACGGGTAGTAGGACGCGGTGCTAAAAAAATATTTATGCAAGTTCAAACTAAGATAGTAGATTTTTTTAGTATAAAAAAATGTATAGTACATTTGTGTAATACATTGTATAAATTGTCAATAAGTTTTATTTTCATCAAACGTGTTTCTGAATAAAATATGTTTATTCTTACTCCCACAGCTCTTATTTACAAACTACAGTAGAGCCCTGATAATCCGAACTAATTAAGACCGGGGCGTCGGGGGAGGGGTGTTCGCATTATCAAGAATATATTTTATTTTATAAACAATACGAATACAGTAAGATACAGTATTTTATGTTAAAAAAAATTTTTTTTTTTACCAATATGGAGGATTAAGACGCAAAAAATATAGGGTGTGTAATGTGATGATAAAAAAATGAATAGCTAATTGATAATAATACATTTTGTATTTTGGCCTATTTTACTTAAGGTGAGTTCAGACTACCAAGGTTTTACTGGGGGAGGGAGGGGTGGGTTAAGCACCTACGTCGCAATCGGTTACTGCCTGCGAGATATTTTGTCGGCCGCCGTAAACAACGCACAGTATACGCGATACTTTATGACGGTTGGCGCAAGGCCAGTTCCCCGTGCACACAAGGCCTAAAGGAATGCCCTTTCTACATCATATAGCGCAGATGTGTGCAATCGATTAGAGTCGGATGCACTGCGTCTTACTTTTTATTTATTTTTACCACCACGTCTCACTACCTGTTCAGGTTATAAGCATATATAAAGATTACTCTACCAGAGTAAGGACGAGGAAGCAAGCCATTTTTGAGGTATTATACCCGCATTTGCATGGAAGGAGTGTGTGAAACTATTCAGGAAAAACTACCCTCCAGTAGACCCAGCCGGGATTATAACCCCGATATTCCCGTCATCAGCAGGCCAGTCTAATAAATTACTTTATAAAAAAAAAGGCACACCGACAAAACGGTTGAATACGTGTTAACAAGTTGTATTCATGAACTAGTTCTTACAAAAATTAAACTATATATTTTGACACTAATATTTTTAATAATCAAATAGCCGAAGCTATTATTATGCATTTTAGAGAGGAATTCTCCATCTAGATATCATATTCTGAAAATTGGATAGCTCAGTGGTAGAGCATTGGCGTACTAAGCCAAAGGTACCGGGTTCGATTCCCGCGTCCAGGTGTCATTTATCAATTTTCAGAACTGATATTTTTGTTGCTTTTTGTCAAAGCTATTAAAAACCATTTATTTATGTTATACAATTTTGTGGTCAGTTATAAAAATATAAATTCCGTGAATATAACACTTTAATTCATGATTCATTACACTATTTATCTCATATTACCACTAACAATTAACAAAGAAACATTTTATTTTTTTAATTTTATTCTTTAAAACGACTCATGAAAAAATAAATTATATAATAATCCTTAGGAAAATTTTTATTAGAAACTTTTGATAACATTTTTTTAATTGCTGTATACTATAGACGACTCGCGTCAATCCGGACTTTATAGGACCGAAGGTCCATCAGATTAGTGAAAATTACGGATTGCCCAAAATACACATAATTAAGGGATGTTCAATGAGTTAAGGTCAATTACTTAAATAAAATTGGTACATCAGAGTACATTTTAACTGTTAAGTTCGTAAGAATTAATTTGGAAAATGCATAATATTCGAATAATATGCCTAAGCCCTTAGGTCAAAAACTTCTTCATAATGATTTTAAAATTAAAGTAGGGCTAATCAAATATTAATTCATTGAAAATAGGTTAGTACATTACGTACTGTACTTAAAATATTTATTAGAAAAAGTTAATACAGTAATGTCGTTGGCCTACCTTTTAAAATTTAAAGAAAATTAGTGACTCAATTACTTTTACTTTACATCCATTTTTGTTTCCAGCCTGTGGCCTAGGTCAGTTTTTGATTCAAGCCATATATTTTCCAATACTAACTAGCTAGGCCTGTCGTAGCTTCATATGTCTTATAATATAACTTAAGACTAGGACAGGTTCAACATCCAGTCCCCGGGCATTAATTCATCCCTGTGAAAGGGTAATTACACATTTCACTAATGATAAATTTTTATGCCCTGCCGGGAATCGAGCTTGAACCCCTTAGCTGAGTAGACAGACAAGGTATCAATGGAGCTAGCTATGGCGTCAGCCACTTTCGATTGCTAATGATTGTAAAAAAAAAGTGAATGCTTGCTGATTCAGTACATTCACGACCCGAGTTTACTTGGATGATAGCTCTAAAAGTTATTAAAAATAGTCCCTAATATATCCCTACGCCAAGAACTGACATCTTTCACTTTAGACAGGTAATTAAAACATATGGCAATGTATGAATGTGATAGTTAGTCACAATAATTTAGGCCAGTATTATTTATATCTATTCGAGGTCGGTGGAAAAAAGCTTGTTTAATATTTTATTCCACTTAAAACAAAATTATTCACAGCACTTTCACAAAAGGTTTACAAGTATAGCTTCAAAATGGCGACCGACAACTCCAAACTACGTGATTGATCATGACGCAAACTAAATTATTTATAATGTTGCACCTAAGCAGTTGATGAAATATTTTATTCAGTTCAATATTTATAAATGCGATAAAATAATCATAAAATAATGTAGTATATATGTACAAAAAAAGGACAGGTTGAAATAATGTGAGAAAACTCAAATTTACGTTATTTTAAATGTAAAATATATCAGGTAATTAAAAAATCTTATTTATAAGAAAATAGTTATTGTTTACAAGTGTCAGAAAACCAAAAAGTTAAACATTTGATTTTTCAACTGTCATTCAGGTGGAAAGCTATGTTGAACAGACTTTAGTTACCAGCAGCACTCCTACGCTGGATGGATTGTATGCGTGTGCTGCCTCGATTGTTTGTAAATAGCCTCCCACTTTCCACAGCAGACAGCTGACTCCCTCAAGGACAAACATGGCCTGAACTTGGAACACGCGGGCACGACACAAATGGCGGACAAACTTGTATTTGGCAAACGGTGGAGAGAGAAATGGAAAGAAGACAAAAAAGTATTATTATTATTATCACCGCGTCTTACTACCTGTTCGGGTTATACGCACTTACGCTAATGTGTAATGGTAGGGTGATTGTGAGATGAAATGGAGGACCTACAGTTTAACGTGGGATCCGAACCACGGTGGAGGCCTGGCATTCCTCACATTCACAAGTTGTGATTAATACACGTCTTGTCAGAGGTGAAGGAAGGGTTTGGTAATCAGATAAATCTGTGCCGGGACCGAGGATTGAACCCCGGACCCCCAGCACAGAGGTCTGATACCTCGCCCCTATGCCGTCCTAGGTCACCAAGGGGGAAAAAAAGTGGGCGCAAAGAGACGGATAAATAAAGCTCACACTTATCGGTGGTCGACACACCTACTATCAGACACCTTAACTCAGTCGGTAGCGTGACTGTCTACTGAGCCAGGGGTCACGAGTTTGATTCGCGGCATGGCCGAAAAATTTATAACTGGGGAAATGTGGGTTCATCCTTTCACAGTGATGAATTAACGGCAGGGGGTTGGTTGTTGTGCCCGTTCTAGATTTAAGCTAGTATAAGTCGTGTGCCAAAATAATCAGTCGGTTCTGAAAGTGCACTTTAAATAAACCTAGCTCAAAAATATTTTAAAAGGTAACCAATTCATACCCGAATTAAGGGAGTCTGTTCCCAAAAGAAGACTTGGAACAAAATTTTTTTATATATATACCTTTAGAATAACACTATAGAATATAAATGCTTTGGTGGCCTTATGGTCTAAGGCGTCACTCTTTTGTTAGACTAGACCGCCGATGGGGAGATTGGGGTTCGAATCTCGTTCTGATGTAGGGAGGGTGTTTCCCCCTAAATGGTTCAACTCTCTCCCTCTACACAAATGCGGTTACACTCTCTCTAAATTCAACCTTACTCATCCCTACCTCATTGATGTAATAAGTACATATATGTGCATAAACTAAACAGGTAGTAAGACGCGGTGCAAAAATAATTATATAGTAAAATGTTTTCCGTGTAGATCGCAAATAACAGGGTTTTTTTTTAATTTTTCTATATGGGCATTTTTTTGAAAATTGGACTGAAGCATTATCAAGATTCTGCAGTTTAGTGTCTGGAGTTGGGGTGCAAGTCCCGAATGGTTAATTGACATCTCACAGGTACAGTTTTAACAAACTCTGCTTACCATTAAAACACTCCTCCACAAGACACGACAGCGGTAAAAAAAATAGTTGTCCTAGAACAAGTTAGTGTGTCATCTGTCAAGTGTTTTAGGGCCATATTTACAGTGGAAATTGGGAGGTCTGCGGAGTTTCGACCTGAACTGCCGGGAGATATGGGCCTAAGAGACTATTTTATACGGCGTCAAGTTATACTTGACTTCGAAAACCACGAGATAGATGTTCCAAGAACGGGCCAACCACCTCCGGGCCAAATTTCGCGCCCCAGCGCGTCTCAAAGAGGCCGGTGAAGCGCGGAGACCCGTGACTATGGAACAATCTGTCAACGGCAGATCCTGGTTTCAGAACCCGTTGGCTACCCACGAAATTAAGAAAGAAAAAAAAAACTCTGTCGAATTTTATTAAGAACCTTATCCAACAGATAGAACTACTTTCACGTATTCATACGCCAAGTCATGTGATCTGCAGCTGTCACTTTTGGTAGATATTATCAATACCTATAAAATAATAATATAGTAAGCTAGACAGCCGATGACGGGGATAACGAGGTTAAAATCTCAGTCGTGTGCTTTAGTTGTTTTTTTCAAAATTGTTTCTCACTTTCTCTCCACACAAAAATTCGGATCAACTTCCTATAAATAAAGCCTTACTAATCCCTAAAAACTACTAGCGAAAATTAGTATTTGAGCGTAAAACCATAACGGCTAGTTAAAGACGCGGTGCTAAAAAAATATTCAATATCTATTGGGAATTTTTTATTTTTATTTTCTAAAAAAATTCTTCCAAGTAAATTCCTACAATAGAACCTCTCCTCAACCGCCCCTCAGCTCACGACAGTCGCAATAATAATAATAATAATAATAATAATAATAATAATAGATAAGCGTGAGCACGCCATAAAATAATATACCTCATCACTGGCCATAAAAAGGCATGCGCAGCTAACCAACCAACACTCGTCTACAAAAAAACAAAATAACTGCCAACATTACAACTTATGTAAGAACATGGCGATAAAAGATAACAAACACCAAGGTCTCAAGGTAGTCTATAGCAGGATCATCGGTGAAAGAACCTTTTAAAAAATATCAATATATCATTCCTACGCTAAACATTATTAATATTTTACTATATTATACAAGTTATTACACAGGTTTTATCTAGCACCGCGTCGTACTAACCGTTCGGGTTGTGTGCTCGAGTACTAATTACGGTGATTGTGGTTTAGAGATGAGGAAGGCCATATTTAGAGGAAGTATGGCAGCATTTGCGTGGACAGAATGGAAAAACAATTTAGAAAAAAAAACTCCCTCAGTACACCCGACCGAGATTCTAACTTCGATCCCCCATCATCGGTAGTCTAGCCTACTGCGAGAGTGACGCCATAGACCATGTGGCCACCGAAGTGGTGTTTTATAAGCATTGGATAATATCTGTCAAAAGTGGCAGCTGCAGATCACATTAATTGGCGTATGAATACGCGTAAAATATAGCTATTAGCTTTTCCTAAGACCCGCTTCGATGGTTAAATGGTTTAAGCCCTTACAATAGACAACCAGCGGTTGACGGGGCAATCTGGGTTCGAATCCCAGTCGGGTGCATTGAGCTGATTTTTTTCCATCTCAAACAGGTTTCCATTCTCCCTACATGCAGATGTGGATAATCTTCCCCCCAGTCATCTCTTGACACATTAATGTGATCAAAACAAATGCGTTCGACCTGAACGGATAGCGAGACGCAGTGCTATTAAAAATGATAATTATAGACGTCAGATAAGACCCTCCCCAAGAAAATTGTATTACATACCATTTCCTTTGGCAATAAACAAAAAGAACGTGATACCGGCACGATGAAAAAATAATACCGTAGGTACCTAATCTTATCTTCATGTAGCGAGCGTGACCGAAAAAGAAAAGCACCTCTCAAGTACTTGAAGTTTGTCACACGGACGATCAACCATTAGAGAGGTGCACTAGTGTCTAGCTTCTGTTGACAATCTCGTGATTATGTAATCATCGCTATTTTGTTCCGTTTCTCTAAAACGCAGTTGTGCGAGTCAAACACTCCCTTTTTAACAGAATAGACAAATATAATATAATCAGACTTCCTTGACACGGCGGATTTAAACCCATTTCTAACGGGGATGTGCGAAGCTCCCAAACTTATGACCCGGTTTGGAAACCATTATCAGTTTCCCATTTCGAGTCTAAAAAAACTATTCCTGCTTCGAAAACTAAAAAAGAAACTACGCAAATAAAATTACTGACAGCTAGAATACTCAATTTACGGTAAACTATAACTAGTTCCCATGGCTCTGCATTTCCACGCCAAATGAAAAGGGCCAATCGCCTTAATAAATAAAATATTCAAACCTCGATTCGGCTTCGAGAATATTTCTTTCGTGTATTCGATTCGTGTTCGCTTCGAACTGAAAAAAGGTGGACTTGGCAAAGACCTATTTTCTTGATAGTTAGCATGACATTTTCATGCCATCTAAGCTTTTACAATGTTAACGTCAGGACTATTTATCAATTTATCATAATAAATGATTGACCTAGTAGAAATCCAACCCTATATAAATTACTAGCATAAGTATCCGTCGTTTCCCAGGAGACCTGTTTTTGGATTGCTTCGCTTCCTACCCGGTTTTTAATTAATTAAAAAAAGCTGATCAATTTTTTTATAATTAAGGCTTCAAGGAGCTAACGTTCGTGAACCGGGGCTAGTAATTTTAAAATTCCAGACCTCTGTGTGTGCCAAATAACGCGCAACGCTCATAAGTCATGACAAACAAACACATTTTATTCATTACGATAAAGATACCTACTTAGGTGGGGGCATTGTCTAACGCGCTACTCTCACAGTAGACTAGACTTCTTGTGGAGGGTATTTCGACGTTCGAATTTCTGTTAAGATAACACGCAAAAATTACACACATTATTTAATTGTAAAATATGGGTATTGTCTTATAACAATTCTGTACTGGTGATCGTGGCGGTTAGTGGGAAAATACACCTTGCGAAATATATACATACAGTATGTAGTTTTTAAGCACCGAGCATTATAACTTCCCGTTCGGGTTGCACGCATTGTGTACTAATTACACCATATGTTTGGGATTAAGGAATTTTGAATTCAAGGGAAGTGTACCCGCATTTGAGAGGAGGAAGAGCATGGGAAACTATTTAGAAAAAAAAAATTGCCCTAGGAACAACCGACCAGGATTCGAGCCCCCATCATCATATGTCTAGTCCATCGCAAGAATTACGCCTTAGACCATTCGACCAACGATGCGTTTTTTTGTCTCCGTTGATAAAATGGCCGCATCTTACTACCTGTTCAGGTTATACGCGCGCATGATATTTACTCTAATGAGGTGGGGATGAGGAAGGAAGCATTTTAGAGCTAATCTACTCGCATTTGCATGGAAGGAGAGTGGGAAACAATTTAGGTAAAACCATCCTCAGTACACCCGAACGGGATTCGAACCCCGATATCTCAGTCATCGGTAGTTTTAAGTCTAAAACGCGAATGACGCCTTATACAATTGGGTCACCGAAGCGGGTCCTTTCCTTTACTGGAGTATGATAAGGAAATAAGATAATCACCGACTGCGCATGGCGCCACTAAACTTAATTAGCTCCGACCAGCTAACGAGTTTAGTTACTAAACCCGATATCGGGTAAATTTGAACGTAACGGACCTTGCCAGCCTTCTCTGGCTTACATTATTTTATTTTGCAGCAAAAACCGTGAACTTTGAACCCAAATAGTGGACAGAGTCGAATAAAAGTCTCGTGCCAATTTCTCGTATAAATATGGCAGCCCCGTTGCGCAATTCGCTACATACGTCACGCCGTACAGTCTGAAAACGAGTCATCTCGTAGACAAGATTTATTTTCGTCCGTGCAGCAGCTGTCGTCAGACAAAAACACAAGAAAATAAAGTCCATGGTGTCTACTCAACTTGACCAACGAGATTACAGACTTTTTCACTGATTTCCCCTGATCATTTCCTAAAATTCCCGAATAAATAGTATGTCACATTCTTTTAACTTCCCTCCCCCCACCCCCCTCATTTTCTATTATCTTTTTTATGAATAATAATAAGTTTTAAAATTTTAATAAATATTTTTTTTTTAATTTGTATTAACATTGTTTACTAGGAATTATAAAATATATTACACAGCTACAAAAAAATAAACTACAGTTTGAAAAGCATTATTATTTAATGATTATATTTAATATTTTGAGTAAAACAACATTTTCCCGGATTTTTATTGTAACTTACCGAATTTCAGACTTATTCCCGTTTTTCCCCGATCACTTCAAATTCCCGGCTAGTTCCCGTTTTTCCCGGATAGTAGACACCCTGAATTTACGTAGTTTTTTTTGTGTGTTTTTTAACTCCTCTCCACCTTTACAAGTAATCAACCTTTATAGTATACACAAAATTCAATTCCTTGCGGCTAGGAGGAAAATATTAATTGAAAGTCGCATCAGTTTGTCACCCGCATCTATGACCACAAGGTCTAAGGCGTTTAGCTCGCAATACTTTTTCTATTTTGAGGTATTTAAGGGCGTGCACTTCCTGAACCGACTGACTCGGGGTGTCCAGCCAAACCATATTATAAAATTCCCTGACTTTTCCAGGTTTTCCAGAGCCAATTTACAACTTTCCCAGTCCCTATATTACAAATACTATTTTATTAAGATCGCAACTGGATGTAATAATATTTTTAAACACATAGACACTCAAATTGTGACACTCTATGAAGGGTTACAGCCTAAAGTGATGGGCTCTTGGGTAGAGAGATCTCATATTGAGACATTAAAACATTGCTTTGCACAAATAGGGTTTAAAAAATAAAGACGCAAAGTAGAGGGATGTAAAGATGACACACAAAAATCCTATGTTGACTTTGAGAATTAAAATTAGTATGTTCAACTGTGTTAAACGAGATTGTGGTGTGAATTAAATCGTAGAAAAATGTAATTTTAACAACTGTAAATGAAATTTGAGTGTATTTTTTAGTTGCTATGTGAAAATTCCAGAAATTTTATTAAATTCCCTGAATTTTCTATGACCTTTGCCTAACCAAACGAATTTCCTGACATTTCCCTGTGTTCCAGGTTTTCCAGGACCCTGTGATTATATAATCATATGGCTTATAAATTAAATTATATCTATAATTCAATTTTCATGAGGGTCTTATCTGACAGATAGAAAAAGTGACCAGATCTACTCTCACGAATCTCATTCCCCAAATCATATGATCTGCAAGGCCTTATTATGTTCATTCCTTGTAATTTTCGGCAGTCAGAACATTCACACAAACAACCATTTATAATTTGACCAAAAAAACTTTATAATGCTGTCAAAGTATTTTTGTTCGGTGTGTCCACGTGACCAGCGTTCAATTTCTGGCCTGTTGACAGTCAATAATAACTCGGCCGACCTGTTCACACGAACCCTCTCGGTTACTGGCTCTATCGACTCGCAACGTGTGAACCAGAAATGAGTTTCACTCGGTAGTTGCCCTCTACGTCCCCTGAGGTGCTAGTTTCCCCTCAAGCATAGAATAATTTAGATATAATGAGTATTCCCCGTATGCCATTGTGGGGGTATGACATCAGAGTCTACAATATAATCTTATGGAGAAAATGGAATTTAAAAAATTAATTAAGTCCGTTTGTACTGTTAAATAAAAAATAAATCAACCATTTATGAAATCATAATAGTTTTAACTTCACAGAAATTAAGAGGAAAGTTTTGTAAAATTGTAAAACTCTTAGTAATCTCTAATAAAAAAGCGTAAGCTTTGGCGGAAATTCAAATTAAAGAGACCTTAAAAGCTAACGTTTAGGCAATATAAAATGACAATTTATATCATCTAAACGTTAGCTATTATTGAATATATTATTTACTAATATAATATTAGTTATATATATTATATTTTTAAAATATATAACTATACTGTATATTATATAAAATAAATAATTATATATAATAAATATTTTTATGATATAATTGTATTTATATTATATAATTTTTATGATAAAATGAATATATTATAATATAATTATTATATCATTTTAATCACATTCATAGCTTTTGTTTTTCATCTAAAAACTATTAAAAATTAAGTTGCAGACCAATATTATCATAAAGTTAAGCTATGAAGTAAACAAAGCAAAAGTCAGTACACCTTCAAAATGGCGGCCAAACTTTTTTGTCTTCTTGTTTGTCTGGATATTAGCGCCGCCATAAGACGGAACAGCTATCGAGTACTTTTCAAGGAAAGCATCGAGGTTATTCTACTCAAGCGGTGAGCGAGTGACCCTGTCTAATGCCACCTCTGATTGTATCCTACATCAAGTTCCCAGACGAGGATCTTAGGTGGTATTGTAGGGGACGAGAGAAAAGGACAGTGTTTTCACAGTGTTTTTATCGCAAAAGGTTTCTTTTGTCAAAATATTTATTCTGTAAAAACCTAGAGTTTAATTTTCTTTACATGATGACATCAACAGTTGTTGAATTTAATGACAAACTTTTTCTCTTAATTTAAAAAGTTTGTCATCTGATGCCGCAATACACATTGACATATTCAACAACTGTTGATGTCATCATGTAAAGAAAATTAAACTATTTATACTGGGGCAATATTCGATTTATTTTGGACAAAGAAAAGTGTTGCCATGAGAATTGAAACAAAAAAAAAACTTTTCTCGCGTCCCTTTCTATCACACCTTTTGTCTTCTCCAAAATGTTCTCTAGTCCCATTTCCTCACATTCCCCTTACTCGTCCGTTCTCTTCCACCCCTTCCTTTATAAATATTGTTCTCACTTGCGCAAAGAGGCTGTTTACGAGACAAGACAAGCCTCCACCCGAGGTCAGTGACTACGAATAAACCAAATATAACGACACCCTGCTAAGAGGGTTTCGATATCTTAAAACTAAATGGCAACTAAAGTCTGTTCAGCGTAGGAATTGTTTTCTGAAAGGCCTTTTTCCCTACCAGAAATCTATTATATAGTAGGATATTGGTAGGAAAAAAGACCTTTCAGAGAGTAATTTCTACCGTGAATGGAGTATAAGTCGAATATCAGCCTAGACTGAATATCTGAGGGATCTGTGTGATTAATTTTTTTTAGCACAGCGTCATACTACCCGTTCGGATTATACGCTCATGTATTAATCACGTTAGTGGTTTTAGGGATTAGGGAGGTTATATTTAGATGAAGTGTACCCGAATTTGCGTGAAGAGAGTGAAAATCCATTTTGGAAAAAAAACTCAACGCACCCGACCGAAATTCGAACCTTGTATCTTCCCATCATCGGCAGTCTAGTATAACACGAGAGTAGCGCGTTAGACAATGCATCCACCGAAGCGGGTTGTATGATTACTGTTGGGGAAAGAACAGGCGATGTTTTCCGTTTGTTTTAAACTTTTATACTTGTAAAATTTAACTGTAGTTATTGAATATTAATGATACTGGTGTAAACATTTTTATGAGGGCTCAAGCATATATTTTTTCAGGTGCAAGGACTCCTTTAAACTAAAAAGTTTGAGAAGACATTCACTAAAAGGTGGGTTTTTTTTCCCATATTTGAATTCGTAAATCAATGAAAAGGTGAAAAAATGTAATTTCAACTTTCGTAGTGACGTGTTGAATCACGTGTGTCAACGGCAACATATTTTAAACGTTTCCATATGTAACGTTAGGAAACGAAACGATCTCAAAGTTGTTATTTTTATAAAAACTTAATAAAAAGCAAGTTCCGTAAAACTAGGTCGCATCGTAAATCGCCGACAGGCGCTGACGTACAGAATTCACCGAGCAACAAGGTGAACAGAAAAAAATGTTCGCTTCGGTGCACCACTTTTGAGAAAACCAGTTCTCTTTACTACTTCCTTTTCTTTTAGAAAATGCAGGACACAATAAAACAAAATGTTCTGGGGAAACAATAAAAGAAAGTTTACCATCGGTGAAAGATTAACTTGATTATAAGAGCAGTTAGGCTGTGTTTATATTCATTCATAACGCAACCCGCCTCGTCGGCTTAGTTAGCTAACACGCTAGTTTCATGTCGAGCTAGACTGCCGATGACGGGGAGATCAAGGTTCGAATCTCAGGTGAATTGGGGGGGAGGGGAGGGTTCCTAAACTCCACTCTACCTCCACGTAAATGCGGGTTCAACTCATCCATATTCAACCTTCCTAATTCCTAGTCTATTAGTGTAATTAGTACTTAAGTGTATAACCTGAACGGGTAGTAAGACGCAGGGCTAAATAATAATACAATTCTTAATACATACTAAAAACAAATAGTGGATAGTTCATAATGTGTGTGTGTGTGTGTGGTGTGTGTGTGGTGTGTGGTGTGTGGTGTGTGGTGTGTGGTGTGTGGTGTGTGGTGTGTGGGT
>CABFWB010001927.1:102908-132330 GCA_902151455.1 Timema bartmani | reverse complement strand
AAAAAAAAAAATGTATGGTCGGTTGTAATTTCATAGTCACTCTGTGCAGGGGTGGCGTGACCTTGTGTACACGCATTCCAGTGAGGACAATGATATTTGCTGCCAGTTTGGTGTTATGGGGGTGGTATTGTCAACATTGGAGATTCATGGGCAGAAGTTAAACAGTCCTATATGGAGTTTGGAAAAATATTTGGCCTGAAGTTTCTGACTATCATGATTTTGATCCTGAACACGAGCTTTCCAATACAAGACATGACATTGTTGACATAGCAAGATCGCTTGGATTTGAGTACGTAGACCAGGCAAATGTGGATGAATTGCTCCAATTCCACTCAACAAAACTCACCAATGAAGATCTTCTAGAAATGGATAAAGGCATAAATGATGAAGAGGAAGAGCCCTATGTTGTTGAGCCTATTAAACAACTTTCAATAAAACAAATCGCTGAATTTTTAAGTACATTGACAGTGCAATTAAAATCATTGAAGAGAATGACCCTAACATGGATAGAAGCGCCAAAGTTGCCAGAGAGATTCAGAATTATTTGACTTGCTACAAATAACTTTATAGAAAGAGGAAGAATGCTGCCCATCAGCTGAGTCTTGACCATTTCATCACAAAAGTTGAAAATCATCAGTCTATCGACCCAGGGCTTTCACGACAGCAAGAGTTTATCGTCCCAGGGCCATCAAGAGAGCAAGAACCTACTGTCCCAGGGCCTTTAAGAGAGCAAGAGAGTGATAATCCAGATTTGCCAGATCCAGTTAATGTATCATGCAATTGAAGATGAACAGTAAGTATACCTGTAGCATTGTATTGATTAAAAATTGCATTTGTTTACAAATTTCAGGGGATTAAAGAACGACAATAGGTGTAGGCTACCTATAGAATTTAACTAGTTGGATAAATTAATAAAAATTTTAATGTTTTAGGTTTTTCTTTACTTTTTTCGTTTGGAGTAATCCCTATCTCACCCATGTTAAAATCAACACACTCTACGCGTTTTAGTGTTGCAGGATTATTTATCAGAATAAATTACTCGCATAGTGCGAGGTACAGCTGTATTACATTTTCCTGGTCTTTTTTAATCTAAAAATAGCACATTATTATTTCCATCGCCCCCACCCCCAATAAAAACGTTCCTGTGCCATTGAATGTATGTTCACATAATATTTTTATTAAAATAGCCTAAGACATTAAATTTAACTTATTTTTCACATCATAATTGTTTTAATTTTATAATTATATACAATATATATTGGAAACTTGCCATTGTTAACTCCCTTTTGTTTTTACACAGTGTATAATAGCTACCCTTTAACTACAACACTACCGTGGCATTAAGGAACCGAGCTCGAGCCGCCACACCATCTTCTCGTAGATGGCTGCCAACCTTCCTTAGCTATGCACTACAGCACAGCTTCTCTTCAACTATGATGAAGCTCCGCCCCCTACTATTTAGACAGCCAATCACCAAACAAGGTTTTACTAGCTATTACTTCAAATTCATTGATCTCTACATACTATCAAACAAGCCAGGTCTATCAGTCGTACGATGCTCGCTAGTCAATAGGTGATAAAACACCATTCTCAGCAGGATGTTAACTCAACACTATTTTACTTCCAAGGAAATGTGCAAGCATGGATTAACATCTTGATAGAATTAGCTTTAAAATAATATTTTCTTACACTATTCTTTTGTGTTTTTGAATTATATTTTTCCACTCTATATTATGGCAAAGAATAAGTTTAAAGAATCTTACCCTCTTTGAGTAGGCCCCCGCCCACTCCCCCCAAGACTTTAAAATATAATACCCACAGCAAAAATAAACAATACATTATTTAATCTAGGCCTAGCTTTGTAAAATGTTCTTGACAAAGAACAATTACATTCTTTACATCTCCTCCTAATAATCATATAGCAGATCGTAAATCGTAGGCCCTCCTAGCACATACATTTTATTATTTTTCTCCATTGTTTTTTATACATTCAATGTGAGACAAGGATATTGGGAGCGAAGAAAAAGAGGAGGCTCGAAGCACTTCAAACCTAGGGCTACTTGAGGATGCTCAAGATTAGTCGAGTGGACAAAGTGATGAACTATGTGTACACTAGAACAGGGGAATCACGAAGTCTGTGGCATCAGATTCAGCTAAGACGTGACGGCTGAGTGTCCACTCACTGCTTCACAACAACCTACAAGTACTAACAACAACAGTGGACGGTGCCGCTTAAGACAAAGCCAGTGAGGAAGACCACACCTGGAATACATGCACCAGATAATGTCGGATGTACGATTTGTGACCTAAATGTAGATGAAAAGGAAGGCAGTAAGAAGGAATGGAGAATTTCTGCAAACTAACCCTCGGGTTGAGACCTGAAGAAGAAGAAAGGCTTAGGGCCAGTTTCATAGTCAGATTTATTACGCCTAAAGTGCAAGTCGATACTAAATACAGGACGACACCTACCTAGACCAAAATGGAATGGGCCAGTTTCGCATATGAAACTGGCCCATTCCATTCAATTTCAGGTAGGTGACGTCTTGTATTTAGTATAACGCAGCACTTGAGGCGTAATAAATCTGACTATGAAACTGGCCCTTAGTATTTATTTCAGTGATAGGTGCCTGGCTTAAGCCCCCTTTCATGGAATTCAATACACAACACCTCCATCTCACTAAAACCATCGATAACCTACGACATTACTATACACAGATGGTATGCTGTGACTATGAATCTGAGGGGTGCGAGTCCTCGGTGAAACACACCTTACTGGTACTCTAAACTAAGTTCTGGGAAAATGCCTTTGAACAGAGTACAAAAAGCCCAGTGTTCTGAGATACAATACAAAATGGAAGCGTAACCTCAATTTTAAGCAATATAAAATTGAGTAAACTAATTATTTAACTAATATATGTGGGAAATGTTTAAAAACGAGGTGGCCCAATGGCTAAATAATTTTAAAATAAAGGAAAAATAAACTACTAAGAGTAAATTTGATGAAGAAAGCCCACCTAGGGAAAGATGTAAAATGTGTGAAGAATCCAATGCACAAAGGTGATATCTTCTTCCTTTCTTCTGTCTTCTATAGAATAAATAGTCACACACACATTTTAACACAAAATATTTTGGCATTGTTGCCTTTATCAAACACAAAGGAGAGAGAGTACAGATAACACAAACACTGGATTACTCCTTCCCTAGGTGGGCTTTCTTCATCAAATTTACTCTTAATAGTCTATTTTTCCTTTTTCTTTAGTTTTATCAATTTTCTTTATTATAAAAAAATACACAGGAAAAGTGAAATGAATAAAAAATATTTTTTTTCAAAAACTTTAGATATATTTTAACAATTAATGGTTAAACATTTTACATAACTATATGTTACAGAGCAGTTTGTCAATAATTATTATTGATTACAATATAACCTCAATACATGGTTATTTAAGATAATGATACAAATTGCATTTGCACATAACACACAATTTTTACTAATAAACTTGGTTCTAAAAAGAGTCTATAGCCCAATTTAGATTTTACCATTTTTTATTAGCATTTATCATGTGTAAATCAAAAATAAATATATATACCAATATTTATTTCTTCTTTCCGCAAAAATTATATATTAACAGTAATATTTTTTATATATATATATATATATGTGTGGAAAGATGAAATTTTGTTAAGATCCTAAGTGAGTAAATAATGAACTAACCAATTTTGATTTTAATGAGACAGGTGCAAGTAGTAGTTTATGAAAGGTAATGATTTCTACAATTTAAATTTTAATTAAAAATCCATGTTTTATTAAAACTTGAGTCCCTCTAAATTATTTTCAAATACTTATGAACAGTATGTACTTTGTACCAATTGTCACATATACAGCAGAAACATGGACAGTGAATGTAAGAGAGACTAGAAAAGTGGAGGCCATGGGAATGAAGTTATTCTGTAAAGAGTAGAAGTACAGGGAGTACATAATATTGTAGAGGACGCTAGACTGAGATGGTATGGGCATGTAGTGAGAATGGATAAAGAGAGGATGACTGAAGAAATTGCTGAAAATGAAGTATGTAGGAAAAAGATCGCAAGGGAGGCCAAGAAAGAGATGGGAAAAGCAGATAACAAAGTGTTCAAGTGAGAGGAGAAGAATGGATGAAATTAGAGGAAGAGTGGTGGAAGAATAGAGGAAGATGGAGGCACTTTGCTAAAATGACACAGCCACAGGCTGGGAACAGATGATGGTGATGAACATGTCTTACCTGCTTTCTTGGCAGTATCCTTAAAGGCAAGGTAAAAATATGTCTATTAGAACTGAGATTTGTTTAGATTCTTTTGTGCTGACATTCATCTATGGGCACTAAAAGTGATAGCTATGTTTAAAAAAAAATATTGCAATATTTGTTTTGACGGTTACTGAACATTTTCACTAATATAAAATATTACTAAAAAAAGTTACCTTTAACACAGGCATTAGATCATTGAGGAGGGAATGCAAGTTTAAGCCTGTATCTATACAATTTTGATAAAATAAATAAGAACCGGCTCCATTAGATAAATTTAGTTTAATTTTCTACACATGGAAATCTCGAGAGTTTCTAAATATTTGTTGTGGGCATTGTACAATTTGAAACACATTTTTCTGAACAAATTCTGCAATCCCCATAAAAGATATTCAAGAACAGTTGAGATCACCATGTTTTAGAAAACTAAACTAAATGTATCTACTGAAGAAATATTTGTTGGTGAAAATGTTTGTAATCAAAACTGTATAAATACAAACTCACGCTATATCTCCCCAACCTTAATGATTACAAAATAATATAACAATGTATTTATTTACCAATTTCAACAAACAAAATTTGCTAAGATAATATACAAATACAATATATTTACTAAATATGATAAAAGGTAAAATTTTAAGAAAAAACAACATTAGAATAAAATTCAAAACAGAAATGACATACTCCCTATAAAAAATCATACTATACCTGTAGTAATGAAAGCTTGTTTTTAAATATATGTTTGTGTGTTTTTTAGTGTTCTATTTAAACAATTTCTACTTCAGTAACATTAAGGTGTGTTGGCTACCCCTCCTGATTTAAAACACAGTTTAAATATGTATTTTGAGAGTTAGTTTTTATTTTAGCCATGATGGGCTGTGATTAAAATTAGTGTTTTTTATTGGGGCACCCACAAATCATGGTCGAATGTGTGGAAACATTACAAAATAAATGTGTTTTATTTTTCAGCCCCATCACTGAGTAGTGGTAGGAGTACACTGTGCAGGCCTGGTCTGACCGCTGGGACATCAAATTGTAAATCAGACCCCAGTTAAGGCCTACCTCGTGCAGCCAAAACAAGCCATCATTAGCTAAACACTTAACAATTAAAAAAACAACATTCAAAGAAACAGTTTTACGTTTTCAACACCAGGAGATTCTTTTTTACTACCACTAACTAGTTTAGAAATGCAAGAAGAAAAATTACATTTTAAGGAAAGTCACAAGCATTTGCGAGTGAAAAAAATTATCCAATCATGGCTGAATTTTTTTTATTCATATTAAATACTGTAAAACCAGGTTAATTTGCATAAAAATTTTTAACATGTAGTATTAATGTTAATCTCCATTTTGTTGTAGAAAGCATGGGTGATGCATATCTAAGAACTTGCAAACGTATCATCCATGATTTTTACAAGAAACTAAAGATTTAATCAATTAAAAAAATAATTTTTTTTTAGGATTTCGGTTCAAAGTAACCTCATTTTATCATAATACACAAGTAAGATGGTGCAGGAAAGAAGAATATGAACACAAAATGGAGTTTGCAATGAAAAGAGGAACACAGCTCTCATTTTACATTCATGCCACTGGACAAAAAGGGGTCATTACTATTTTGTCTAGTGGCAGCAGTGTAAAGTGCAAACTGTGTTTATATGATTATTGTAAACACCATTTTGTTTATCTTGTTCTTATACCTTCTATGCACGACAAAATTTACCTCAGACAATGAATAAAGGTTTTTATTAAAGATCTATTTATCTTTAAGGAAAACCTTTTTTTCACTTTTTGAGGTATTTGGAAGAAGGTACAGTAAAAGCGGATAGACACATATAAAAGAAAACGTACCCAATATGGTAAAATAAGATCACAGTTTACATTAGACATTGATGTCACTGGATTGTTTTTTTTATTGTTTCTTCTTTTAGGAAGTTGTGTTTCACACTCCCTCCTGATAAGTTCTGATAAAATGAAACCTAGGTCCAGGGATTGGGCGGTAATGATCGATTTTCTTTAAGAGGCAGCTGTTACCTCTTTGTCCAATACCTTCTTAAAGATATAGTAATGTTCACATATTTACTGTTCCTTTCTTATTTTTCTCCTTCATCAACACTTTCACATGTCCTGCCATTCTTTATTACCTTGCCACTCATTTATTTGTACTTGAAAATTGTTAAATAAAGCAAGAGCTTGAAGAAATGGCTTTCACTCCTTGATAATAAAAGAAAAATATGTTTGATGTTTTGCAACTAGTTGAGTTAATTACCAAGATATGATCCGAGGCGCTCGCATAAACAAAAAAGTGCAGATAAAAATAAAATGACAGCTACAAATATTAAAAGTTTGAGGGTTACCAAATCCAGACAACATTTAATAATATTACTGATTTTTTTAATTAATATTTTTTATCAAGCTATTTACCTATTCAAGCCACCATCCAGCAGTATCAATCTGGCACCACTGAATGTTTAAGTTACTCTCCAACTTTTTCAAATTTATTTTTGTCTGCATTTCTTATTACAAAAAAGGTATATTTGGAAGAAGGTGCAGGAAATATATAAAAGCAACAAACATAATATGACCTTTAAAATGAAAAGAACACAGTTCACACTTTACACTGCTGCCATTGGACGAAGAGGTATTGGCTGCCTCTTGAAGAAAATCGATCGTTACTGCCCAATCCCGCGACCTAAGTTTCATTCTATCAGAACTCATCAGAGGGGAGTGTGAAACGCACAACACAAATTCCTAAAAGAGGAAACCAAAAACACAAAAGGGAGAAATAGGAAATTGGTAAAGGATAGGACACTTCTATCTAAGCTATCTAAGTGTCCTATCCTCCATTACCAATTTTATTTTTACAGTTATTAAACAACGTCTTATTTCTGTGAAGATTATTTTCAACTAAAATTAAGATAAAGTTGACTTGTTCTTGCTATTATCCTTTTGGTCCTGATTTCCTCCAAGCACAATAAATAGGAACACTATTAACAAAATATACAGAATGAACCAAAATGGAACACAAGAGTATTATAAATATTTGATTAATGTTATTTGATTCCCGGATCATTATTAATGTCACTCTATTTATCACATAGAAACGCTACATCGCTTCCATCAACCATATTATAGTACAAATTATGACTACAAACAATTTCTGTAAATGCAGACGGTTTACTAAAATGCAGCTGGAAGGCTTGACTAGATATTTTCTCTCTTGCGCCCACCGCTGAAAAACAAAAAATAAACAAAATTAAATGAAATAAAATATTGTTTTACTATTTACTGCGTCTGAGTTTAGACCAGGGACAGTGAGTAGAGGGGAGGAGGACCAGATAAATGTGCAAAACAATTGATGCTCTTGTTACATGTTTAACAATGCCTGGATTATAATTAGAGATAGGGCCTCAAATCCATATGGATATTTGAAATTTGAGATCTAGTACTGCTTATTGGTGGTTCAGATCCAATTATAATTATAAGATGATCTTAACAGCGAGACCCCAGACCAGTAATTTAACACTTAAATGAATGTATGAATGTTATGATGAATGGATTATAAGGAAGAATGTTAACATTTAGATACTATTTCTATTTTACTGTTATATTCCTATTTCTTCTTACGTTTATAATTCCTTACAAGATTCAGGATTCAAAGGTAAACTGAAGATTCAGATTTTAGATTCAAATTTTTGAAATAGTGGATTCAATGGAAATCTCTTTACCAATGAGTGAAAATTGAGTGACTCTCGGTATAAGTATAGGGTGTTTTGAAACTTTATGATGTCCTGTTTTATTTTGAGACAGAGAGTAAAAAATCCCTCCCTACCTCCTGAGAGGTCAAATCCACTTTTTCAATATTATTATCTGTCCTAAGACAATTTGACAGGTCATTATATTGTTATTGTGAGAATGTAGTAGAATCGGCGATACACAAGTGTGGTAGTAGCAATAATAACATTTCAAAGCAGGGCTGTACCAATTTTCTTTTATGTTGCTAGGGCTCCTACCCGCACTTGGGTCAGAGAGATTAATTAATCATTAGTGCATGCAAAAATGTGTGAAAAAGTCTGTTTTGCATAAAATAGTTCAGCGTCCATGAACTATACTAACGAGGAATGTCAAAGAAGTGGTGTTTCAACTTACTAGAGATGTTACCTGGGTTTTATCAGGACTGTGATGTCTCTTGACTTCCTAGAGTTAGACTTGTAATGTCCTTGACAATCTGCTCAGCAATCTGCCACGCAACCTCTTCCTTGGCCTGCACAAACAAGACATAATCACCTCTCGGTTTACTTAAATTAAAGAAAAATTTAACTTCAAATAAATTAAATAATTTAGTTTTGACAAAGCATGTTCAATCATCATCATCATCAACTGTTTCCAGTCTGTGGCTAGGTCGGTTTAGTAAAATGCCTCTGCCTTCCTCTATTCTTTCGCCACTCTTCTCTTCTCACTTGAACACTTTCTGCTATCTGTTCCTCCTATCTCTTTCTGCTCGGTTAATGAATTAAAAATTAATGTTCTTTTTACACAAAATCTGCAGTAATTGAGTTGCATGATGGGAAAATAACTTGAATAATCACCTTAAGCCGAACAGTGTTAAACATTACTACAATAAAACATTATGTAAACAATATGTTGTGTCTTAGGTTCTATAATTATGCGAATTACAACTTTTATTTTTACAACATAACAATAAAAAAATAATATTGGAATGTTGATTCAGCTTCAGAAATATTTCACATTGTTCAACTGAATCAGGTCCAGTCTAAACAAAGTTACTTAATNAAAAAGGGGAAAAAGGGGTTTTTTTTTTTTTTTTTTTTTTTTTTTTGCGTTTGAGGTAAATTTTGTTATATTTTGAAGAGGGTACAGGAAAGATGAATATAAAAATTACTTTTACATTTTCCTATTTATGTGTCTTATCATTCTTTACCAATTTTTGTCTGTCCCTTTTGTGTTTTTTTGACTTCCTCTTAAGCCTAGTAAACACTAGCAAACATTTCCCCAGAAACATTGTTTTCCAACTGTTCCCCGACTGTTTGTTAACAGTTGGGCAACATTTTTTCATGTTGCCTTTGTGTTTCCCAGAGAGGAAAACATGTTTCCCGTTATACATTTCAAATGGGTTACAAGATACAATGTTGGCCAACATTTCCGACAACAAGCAACGTGGGCTGGTCTGACTCTGCTATTCACAGCGAGGGCCGTATGCAAGAACTTGACTAAGTGGATGCTTTGTTGACACAAGCGTGGGTTTGCTTGCCTCATCATTGGTTAAAAGGTGGAGTGATAGTGTGCTCGGGACCACACTATCAGTCCACTAAGCATTCACTATACGTTCTTGCATACCGCCCCGAGTACATCAGTTATTGATATCTTCTTTTGTCATGTCATGGTTAGCCTAAAAAACTCTAGAATTAAATGAAATATTTCATACAAATATACTATTGTGGGATGTGACAATTGAGGACTATAAAAATTGCATAAAAAACATGTTTTTAGTAAAATAAGTGGAAATTTTTCAGTTAGTGTAAATTAACATGAACTCACCACCGTTTTCTTCTTCTCTGTCTTCTTGAACAGATCATAGTTACATACAAAGCACATGCCATATCAGCATCCTAAAGATACATCTTTCACTCAACTGAACTCTGTACGGGAAACAAATATTTCATAATTGTAGTCTAAACGCGAAACAATTTTTCTTTAATGTTTGCCAACAATGTTTCCAAATGCGTACTAAGCTTTACGATGTTGTGTTTCTCACACCCTCCTGATGAGTTATGATGATAGAATGAAAACTAAGAGGATTGGGCGATATTGAATGATTTTTTTCAAGTGGCAGCCATTACCTCTTTGTCTAGTGGCAGCAAGGTAAAATATAAACAGGGGTCTTCTTTTCATTGTAAAAGCCTACTGAGTATGTTTTAGTTTATATGTTTCTATCCACCTTTCCTGTACCTTTTTATGTCCATTTAAATTTATTATTTTATATATTACACACCTTATCTTCCTCCATGTTCACCAGTTTTTTCATCACCTTGGTAATCTTTGACTCTGCAAATAAAGAAGAAAATGAAACGCTTTCTGTGAGAATGAAATCTAAATTATGATTCTAAAGGTAATTTTTAAACTGGATCCTCAAATTGCAAACTTAACCAGACTAAGATTAGAGAGCTATATGTGAATGTTTTTGGAAAATAGCCTACCTCCTTTCCTGCCAGGCTCCGGCTCAAAGTCAGTCTCGAATCGCCCCATCTCATTGATCCGACCGAAGCTGAGTCCGCTAAAAATAAAAATTCAAAAATGTCAGCTAAAAGAACTGTCGGTGGAACGTGCTTCAGTTTGCAAGTAAATAACTAATATCAATTAATGTTTTCAAGCCCTCAACAAGGGTGTGTTACTATTTAGAGCTTCCTTTAAGCACACATTTTCCCCCTACAAGTCTTACTACCCAGCCAGGCTATAAACATTTTAAATATGATAATTAGGAAGGTAGAATTTATAGGAAATTTATCTATATTTGTGAAAAGAGAAGTTGGGAATCCATTTAAGAGTTAGCTCTAACTTGTGAGAAACTGTAAAAACCATACTAAATGAAAATTACATTTATTCCAATAGTGAGAATCACCAACAATGATATACAGAAAATAAAATAATAATAATAAAAAAAGAGATATAGGAAGAAATCAAAGGTCAAATATACAACAAACTGTTGCTTTTATAAAGAAAAGATAAACACATTTCACATGTTACAAAAAATTTAACCGATAAACACGTCTTCTATGAATTACCGTAAAAGTCAGCCGCCAAGCGTAAAAAATTAGTGATAATTAAACAAGCATCTTTATTCTTATTTCAAAATCGATGATCTAGGAACATCTAATCAAAGATAATAATTTACTTGGTATTATTCAAAAGTTAGTTATTTTGTGGAGTTTCACGAATTAAAACTCATGTTCGGCATCGTTAAAATTGTTTAGTAAACTCTATGTATTATCGATTGTTTGTTTAAAATCGATTTGAGTTTTCTCATCATGTCTTACTTGACAAGCACTAACTATGTAGGCAAAGTCTTAAGACTTAAATAACTAACAATTTGATAATTCATTTTTTGTTTTTAAATCTATTTTGATTATTGTGAATGGTTGAATTTTTAATATCATAGTGAACTAATTGGATAAGTAATCAATAACAGCACAATGAAATAAAATTCAATTCGACTACGCCCATCACTAGCCCCAACCCATTTGAGAAGCTAACCATGTTGAATACTAAAGGGTGGTATCGAGATTTTTAGCGTATAGTATCGATTATTGTGATACCAGTCGATACTATGGTTATCGAGTATCGTATTGGGCTACATCTAGGTAGCTATTTTTAACAAAAATTTAAAAAATAGCCTAAAAATCCGTGAAAATAACCAAGTATCCTATGATCTGTGTTATAACTTTAAAATATGCAAAAATGGATCAAGTCTCTAAAAAAGGCAGCCTTGCACTATTGTATTAATATTAAATAAAGATGTAAAATATTACCTTTTGATGTAGGCCTAACCCATACCTTAGTCTGTGATTTTAAGATGAACCCTAAATATTGAAGCTACAAATTTGTGAAAAAAACTCGTCTTAAATTCCGATAAATACCGTATAACCAAATCAGGCACCCCCCCTGGTCACAACCTTAGATAGCCTTTTCTCCTTTTCTTCCAAGCAGGCCTACTCACACTAGTCAGTCATTTGTATACAAACAATACAAACAGATAATTTAATTTAATAATTATGTATAGTATACATACAACATTCTATCCATCTATCTAGAGTTAAAACACAAGTTTGAACAGGCAACTGTAGAATCCAAGCCTAAACCTTTTTATGAATCAAGAAATAGTATCTAAGTGACCATGACCTACCTCTAGCCATGCTGCCATAGTCCAGTCTGTGTTTTACTCTCTACTGCTGACGAAGGGGACTGATGTACCTCGAAAATTACACAATTATGTTTTTTCTTGGGTTTTAATAGTGAACTTTTAGGCCTACACTTTTCTGGTAAGTGTGTATGCCTTGACCTTCTATCCTCCTTTCAATATTTAACTCAATGAACTAACAATCTAGTAATAGGTTTGTATTTTCTAAAATTCTCTATTGGACTATACATTGCCTTATAATGAGGCCAAGCTTCAATTTGTTCTCTATTAAAATGTCTCCACCACTAATTACCCCAACTCGACGTGCTTGTGGGAGTTGTGATGTCGCCGTCTCCAGAGAGAGTCTGGATCATACAACTGCTGCAAGTCAATACTCAGCTCATGGTGGTCCACGTTACGCAGTATCTTGCGTGGAGGGGCAGAGTCTTCCATGGCCAGCAGTGTGTTCTGAGTGGAGATACTAAACTCGCTACTGCATTCAGACCCTGAACAACACAAGTGAGAATTTGCACACAAATCATGGAGCGATCGGACGAATAAAGTTATTATTGTTATCAAATAAAAATATAATTAATCTTGAATCCATATTTGAATACCGGAATATTTAAAAATGTAACATTTTCGTGAAAAATAAAATTTAAAAAAACGAATAAAAGTATGTCAGTACTTGTTTTGTTGAGAGAATCAACATTGATCATGAAACCAATCTATATTAATAAAATGAAGTTTTTTTCCATTTGTTTGAAGCAAATAAAAGCGTTACCTGGGGTAACTATGTAATGCATTGTGTGGTTACCCTGGGTACTTCTGCCAGTTTTCTTTTTAAAGATTTGGCGAGTAGGTATAATGGCAGGTCCATCTTGTGAGTTTTATCTGTGACTTGACGGTTAGGGTTAAAATCATGAACAGATGTATATAAGGTGGTTTTACACTTTCGTTCCAGACAAATGCAGGTATATTTCCCCAAGCTGTATCTTCCACATCTCTAATCTATTGATATAATCAAATATGCAAGGCTCATATTCCATTTTCAGGTATATTTTAGGAACTTTAGGGTATGTTCAGGTCAAAAAAAGGGACCTCTTAAAAACCATGGGAACAAAAGGTCACTCAAAATAATGTTTTTATAGTAAAAATAAAACATTACTAAGCCAATGAAAAGATTTTTTTTTTCTTTAACTTTTCTAAGCAAATTAAATCTTTAAGTTCCATTTTTAGCTTGTCTTTTAACTTTAGCTCAACTTTTAAGTTCATTGAATATGATTATTTTAGCCATATGGAGTTACAAAAAAAAAAGGCTTTTTGATTTGACCTTGGATGGGGTATAGCCAATTTTTATTTACATTCAAAATACACAAATGTACAAAGTACCGGTAAGTTTACACCTCTCCTAATTATCATTTCTTTTTAATACATCACATTTAACTTTGGTTAACAGTTAATTGGTCCTTTTACTTCTTTAATTTTCTTTCCTGGCAGACCTGTCAAAAAATGAAATTATTAGGGAAGGTGCTTTTTCTCCAATGTATTTGCTTTTATGTATGTTTCTTTATTGGCCTTATTCTTTTCGGTTTTAAAACTTTATATTAGGGCTGTCAAAGTCGATTCCTCGATACCCTTGATTCTTACTGGTATTGAAAGAATCGATCTTAATATTACGATTCTCGCTAGATCGATTCTTAGCTCTCAATAAAACTGCCAACTGAACAAAACGGTAATATTCAACATAGGTGGTAATTGATTATCTCTTATATTACTTTAGTTGCCATTTCACTTAAATGCTGGCAAATTGTAAATATGCCGTAGTGGCCCGAATATAGTAAAAAGTTAAGTGAGACTGTCAGAATATATTAATCAATTCTAAACAAACAATCAATATAATTATAATACATATGTTGACTAGGGATGGTAATTTTGCGTTATATATCGATATATCTATCATTATCAAATTAAAATGGCCACTCTCCTGTAATTATATTATTTGGCACTTTTCAATTTTTAATATTTTATCCAGCCCTTTGAATAAGATAAGTTCAATAAAAATACAAAAATTGACATAGTTAATAAAAATAGAGCAAAAAAGTTATATTTATTTAATTCAATAGATTATTGCTATATCATTGCCAAAACTTCATCACTAATTTCTGGCGACCTAACATCCGTAGGATCAGTTATGGCAGACAGATGACTTAAGTTTTTTGTAACATGTGACATGTGTTTTTCTTTCAGTTATAAAATCTGCCATTTATTGTATTAATTTTAAGTTTATTTAAATTTTTTGTTTTGATTTATGTGTTTAATAAATATTAATAAAAATCAATATAATTGTGAGATCAAAGTTTCAAGCGACCATGTGTAATGGTCAAGTCCAAGTTTCGCATTGGGGGGAGGGAGTAGGTTATCAGGCATGTTAGATTTTCTATACAATAATTCTTAGCAAAATAATGAAATGAGAAATATTCAAGAATCGAGGTTGAACTTAATAATTGGAATCGAGTAAAACAGGTATCATTACATCTCTACTTTATATCCTTCCAATAATAACACATAAGCTACCTGCAGTTTTTCAAAGCTTTTTCTTTTCAGCGCAGATGTAATTTATGATGATGTTTGTTCAAGGAGTTTATCAACTGCACTCTTTTTCTGGACTTCTTATTTTCTTTTCATAGCAAAGTTTTTCTTCATATCACCAAAAACTTATTTTCTTCACTTCATACGCTTAGCGGTTCTTCTTTTGCAGTTTCCTTTCTTTCTCCTTATCTTCTTTAAGTCTCTTTTTTCTACGCTTGGTTTGCTCTAAATACTGTTGATACTTCTTGCATTTCTTCCATAGTCAATGAGTTATTTTATGATTGGAGCATAAGATGATTTATTGCCATAAAACTTCAAGACATCTATGACATTCATTCAAAGCACATTCTTTCATAACAGCTGTCAATTCTGTAATAACCTGTTCAGATGTTGAAATGCCACTCTCAACATTGCCATTATCAGGTGGCAATGAAAGACAGGCTTTAATTACTTTTGTTACTTCCTTGTATTTTGTATCATTCAATGAATTCTTTGCTTCAAAAACTTATTTCCAAAATATTTCAAGGTTTCCATCATTGAAGAGGCAGATTAACGTCGTACCGGGGAAGAAATGTTGAAACTTACTAAATTTTTTAAAGACATCAGGCCTGAATTTTTGCAACGTGACTAAAAAATTATACTGAAAATCATACAAATTCACATACATTATTTAAAATAATTTCATTTATCCATTTTAGAAACTTTAGGGACCTGGGATAGAAAAAAAGAAGGGACTTTTAGGGAATTTGTTTCAGTTTAGAGACTTTAGGGATCAAGTATGTGCCCAAAATGCTTAGAGCCCATTCAAATAGTAAATGTGGTGCAGAAACCAAGTATTTTAAAAGTTTTTTTTTTGTGCCCTATGTCTTACTACTCGATTGAGTTAACCCATATTTACACCATTGGGTTAAGGATGAAGAAGGTGGAATTTGCACAAGTCGGAAACAATTGATGCCAAAATCAGCTTCAGTAGATCTGACCAAGATTTGAACCTTGATCTGCCCATCATCAGAAATTCAGACTATTGCAACATGTTAAAAAGTTAAATTGTGTATAAGGCAGAGAAATAAAGCTATTCTAGTAGATGTAAGATAAGAGTTCCATTTCTTTAAAGAAAACCTCTTTTCACTTTTTGAGATACATTTTGTTATATTTAAAAGAAGGTACAGGAAAGGTGAATAGAAACAAATAAAAGAGAACAAACCCAATATGGCCTCCACAAGGAAAAGAAGAACACAGTTCACACTTTACATTGCTGCCACTGGACCAAGAGGTAATGGCTGCCTCTTGAATAAAATGGATCATTAACGCTCAAGTCCTTGACCTAGGTTTCATATTATTAGCATTCATCAGGAGGGAGTAGGAAACACAATTTCATAAAATAAACAAAGGGGGAAAAAAGGAAATTGATAAAAAATGATAGAAGTACAATAGCGAGTCTAGTACAAGTGAAACAATCTTACCTGTTCTCCTGTGTCTTGTAAGTAAAGGAGGATTGGCCTGAATAGTGTTGATGAGCTCACTCAGGTACCTGAAGTACAGCTGGGAGGTGAGGAATGGTTGAAGGAAGTTCTGAAACAAGCATTATGAGGACACAATTTAAATCTTAGCCACTGCTTTAACAGAGTGTCTACAAACATTTCTAGAAATAATCTTTTTTGCGTTAAGAACATTTTGTGAAATGATGGGTCACACATATGATGTAAAATAAGAGTGAAGAGTATGAATGAGGATAACATGAGTTATGTTAAGACGAAAAAGAGGCAGATGGAGTCATTCCAAATAAAAAAATTGAGGTAAGCACTACTATTTGTAATGGCAATAAAAATGATCATGAATAGAGTGGCAGAAAAACTCGCGGAGGAAAGAATGAAAGCCATGATGTTTCGTGATGACTTGATGGTAAGGGGAAGAGAGGAATTATAGGAACAACTACAAGAATGGAATGAGGAAGTGAAAG
This sequence comes from Timema bartmani, assembly GCA_902151455.1. NCBI lineage: Eukaryota > Metazoa > Arthropoda > Insecta > Phasmatodea > Timematidae > Timema > Timema bartmani. Next base: position 115,583 of record CABFWB010001927.1, on the reverse strand, counting down.
AGAGTGGAGTGAAGTGATGGTAATGACAAGGAAGAGGGTAAGGCCTAGTAAAGCTATAAAGTTGGATGGAGTAGAGCTGAGGAAGGTAAAGAGTGTGAAATATCTTGAAAGTATGAGTGAGATAAAGGGTGGGAGTACAGAGGATGTAATAAGAAGAGGGTAGTTGGGGGAGTTGTTATATAGGTGCGTAAGAGACCTGTTATGGAGAAGAGAAGTGCCCTTGAAGTGAAAGGAAGTGTTCTAGAGGGTGTAGGCCTACTTTATACCTATTGTCAGATATGCAGCAGAAACATGGACATTGAATGTAAGAGAGATTAGGAAAGTGGAGGCCATGAAGAGCATGTTACCTGTCACAAGAAGAGACAGGATTAGGAATGATGTTATCTGAGAAAGAGAGGGCATATATGAAATAATAGAGGAAGCAAGACTGAGATGTTATGGGCATGTAATGAGGATGGAAAAGGAAAGAATACCAAAAAGAATGATGGAAATAAAGTATGTAGGAAAAATAGAGCAAAGGAGACCAATAAAGAGGTGGGAGGAGCAGAGAACAGAAAGTGTTCAAATGAGAGGAGAAGAACAGAAGCAACTAAAGGAGGAAGAATGAGGCTGGAAACAGTTGCTAATGATGATTTTGTCCTAATTTGTCTTTTATACAATTTCGATTCTTAGACGTTAACCACCATTTTTAATTCTCATAGTTCAAAATTTACAATTAAAATCCTTTTTCCATACATCTAACCTCACGTTAAATATGTGTTATTTATTTAAATACCGTACAGTAATGTAAATGAAAGAAACATAAAAAGTGTAGACAGTAAAAAAACTTTTAAAAAATCACCATGTTTGGTCCACGCAAGACCATTAGAATACAAAGGTCAGGTTGAGTATATTTACTTTTCTTGTACTAAAGTGAAAACTAATTTTAGACCTAAGGAAAAATTACCCAAATACTAATGTTGCTGTTTCGTTTTTATGCTGGAACTTTTATTTACTGGGAGTAGTGAATCTAGATATTGAAAATCATGATATTGACATTAGGGATGGGACCCTCAAATCCTTGAGGATTTGTAGATTCAAAATTCAAATCCATAAAAACAAAATTATTTTCAATTTTTCAATTAAAATTTATTCTAAAACTCTTAATTCTTCTCATTGGTGGTCTAGAATTAACATAATTATAGGACAAACTCAACAACCAGACCCCAGACAATTAATTTAACACTTACCAGTAACTGATTTTTTTTTTACACCCATTACTGTTTCCAGCCTGTGGCCTGGGTCAGTTTTTTATTAATGCCATATATTTTCCACTACAGGCTGGCTAGGCCTGTTGTAGCTTCAAATGCCTTATAATCTAACTTAAGACTAGGACAGGCACAACATCTAGTCCCCAGCTGTTAATTCATCACTGTGAAAGAGTAAACCCACATTTCATCAATGATAAATTTTTCAACCATGCCGGGAATCGAACTTGGGACCCTTAACTAAGTAGAAAGACACGCTACCAACTGAGCTATGGTGTCAGATACTTAACTGAATGTATGAATGTTATAATGATTGGATTGTAATAAATTGTTATAACATTTAGTTACTATTTCTATTTACTATTATACCTTTATATTTGTATTTTCTTTGAGGTTTATAATTGTTTCCAAGATTTGAATTCGGATTCGATTAATTCGGATTTATACAGTAGCGGATTCAACCCTAATTTAAGATTGATTATTTTGATAGCAATTACAACATAGGGTATTGGGGAAACAAGTTTGACATACACATAATAAAGTGTTTACTTAACTTCTTTTTAATATTTTTAGTAATAATCAGACATTTATTCATAGCTATTTGTTAATTTTGAATAACCAGACAAGGATAATAAATAATTAAAATAAAGTTAAAAAAAGAAAACTAAACAAATTTGGATTGTAATTTTGCATCTAACAAATATAATGTACCTTCTCGAGAACTTTTGTCACTATCCTGACCGGTTTTTGAAAGCAGTCGGGCAATGGACCTTCTTCTCGGCAAATGTTATGTTCCATCTCGATTCTCACCCTGTCGTTGAACCCCAGGGGACTTGTCGCCTGCAAGGAGAAGAACCTGACAACACAAAAACATGTTCATGACAAAACTTAATAGATAACGATAAATAAAGACCGGGCAAATTCAATTTTTCTTGGATACAAATTGTCATTTTGCCTCCAAAAACTCTGAAAACTTAGCTATCATAAGAGGTTAACTTCTCTCCATTGAATTTAATATTCCTCGCTTGAAATAAGTTTGTTCACAAGTTACATACATCGGTGGTCAAATGGTCTAATGTGCCACTCTTGTGTGTTGGACTGGATTTCTGGGGAGAGTGAAACTGGGGTTCAAATCCCGGTCATGACTACTGAGGGAGGTTTCCCACTTTCCCTTCCTTGAACTAGAGAGCAACATAATAGCTAATAAAAAGAAATAGACCACCACCACCACCACCACCACCACCATCGTTTCCATCCTGTGTCAGATCAGTTTAATAAAATGCCTCCATCTTCCTCTATCCTTCCACCGTCCCTCCTCCTATTTTTGCTTTCACACACTTTCTGTTATCTACTCCTCCAATCTCTTTCTTGGTCTTTTTCCTACATATTTCATCTCCATTATTATCTTTGGTATTCTTTCCTTCTCCATCCTCATTATATGTCCATACAATCTCAGTCTTGCTTCCTCTACTATCTCATGTTCTCCAATTCTTTCTCCTTGATAGTTTGATTCCTAGTGTTTATCCTCATGACAGCTAAAACTTAATTCCCATGGAGGTAAAAATGAAAAATCATCATAGACTGTTTACATTCTGTAGCTGGGTCAGTTTATTAAAATGCCTCCATCTTCCTCTATCCTTCCATTACTCTTCCTACTTTCATTTCTTCCATTCTTCTCTTCTTAATTGTACACATTCTGTTATCTGCTCCTATCATCTCTTTCTTGGTCTCCCTTGCGGTCTTTTCTTACATACTTCATTTGCATAATTTCCTTTGGTATCCTTTCTTAAAAAAAGGTATGCTACAAAATTAAATAAAAAAGTTTTCCAATTAGTGATTTTTTTAATTTGGAATTTGTTCAGATCCTCAAATCTCGTACATACCTCAGGATTCAAGGATTCACTGTATTCATCTCTACTGAAATGACCACGATAAATAATTTACTTATTTAGGAATTTGTTTTCTTCAGAAAAATTATTTTACTTAACTATTAAGCCAACACAGGCCAAATTGGAAGGGGTTTTATGAGATCTTATTTTATCAACCTCTCTAAGAGATTTTTTTTTTGCAAAACAGCCTAGTTCTTGGAAAATTGGGTATTCCAAGGTAAAAAAGTTCTTATAAATCAATATAAAATGTAGTCATCTTTAAATAGGCAATAACAAGCAAACAATTCAATAGAATTTTGAAAAATATTTTCCTTAGAGTAAAATAAAAATATACATAATTTTGTATCCTCAGTCATAAAAATACCTTAGTGGAAAATAAAAACAATATAGGAAAGAGTGTGAGAAGTAAAAGTATCATTTAAATTGAATGTAGTAGTAATAATAATATGAGGAGGAAGGGGGGAACCTACTTGTCATAAAGTATCATGGCATCATTCTGTGCCTCCATGGGGTCGTAGTTGTCCACCTTATTGAGCAACTGTTGCCTGAAGTTGACTGCAGCAAGCCAGAACTCCAGCAGACTATGTTGGCCTTCCTGTTCTATGAACTGCAACAAGAGACAGACAAGTGTGATCTCTACTTGGTTGGTAGCAGTGGTTATAAGCCTGACACCTTATCTCAGCCGGTGGTGTGTCTTACTACTGAAATTGAAGAAAGCCAACGTTTGTACACTTAATTGTACATGAATGACAAAGCTTGGGTGGTTGAAATTTTCTTTTAGTCATGGATATGACCATGTCAAGTATAGTACTCATAAATTTGAAAAATGACACCCAGACATTGGAAACAAACGCAGGACTCTTGGTTTAGCAAGTCAATACTCTACCACTGAGCTCACCAGGATTTATCCCGTGCTTGTATAGTTTATGGGCGAGTCTGATGGACATGTGTATTTAGGGCTACTTTTCACCAGGTGTTGTCGGGACTGAGCCTGTGGACAACCATCGTGTGTAGGTTTGTGAGATGTAGAATTTATATGATCCAGTATAGTTTGGTAGTAGAGAATTTGTGAATAAATAAAAAGTTCCCAAGTTCAATTCCCGTTTTCAAGTTGTCATTTTAAATATATAGGCTTCTTTAAAAATAAAAAGAGCCCTATGGCATATATATAAATAAAACAAACGAAATGGGGGATTCATAGTAAACCTAATTCCAGCCTTCATCTATTTAGCAAACACTTGAAGTTATTTACATTTGTGTCAGAATATTTGTCAAGGCCTTGAAATTAGATGAGTAAACCAGTCATGAATTTTGTTAGCACTTGATGACGAGCGAACAGTGTTAAGTGGGAGTGTACTTGCAAGCTTACCAGCTGACCAGAGTTAGCTTAGAGCCAGCTCTCCTGAACCAAGATGTCATGGTTTGAATCCTGGTTGGGCGCATTCACATTTAACACATTGAAAATATTCTAGTTGTCACTGCATCATACTACTCATTAGGGTTATACACATATGTACAAATGAATTTAATATGTTAGGGATGAGAAAGGTTGGATTTAGATAAAGTTTACCCACATTTGTATGGAGGCAGAGTGAAAAACAATTTTGGGAAAACAGCCCTTAGTACACAATACACCCGACTGGGATTTTAACCACAATCTCCCTGTCATCAGCAGTTTAGCCTAACACAAGAGTGACGCCTTAGACCATGCAGCCACCAAAACAGGTATAAAACAAAATAAAGTAAAAAGATGAATTAGAATTAAAGCTTTAAACACTGCTTTCCATAAAACTAATAATTCTCTTTGTTTCTTAAATGAAGCCTTAGGTTAGATTTAATCAGCCATCTTAAAGAATACAATCATTGTATGAATCAGGACTTGCACAGTACCTCCATGAAGTAGAAGAGAGCAGTGTCATTGTACAAAATGTCAAATAGGGTCACTTTGCTGCTCGTAAGAACATCTATCTGATGTTTACAGTGGAACTCGCTCCGAAGAAAGTCATTTATGTACCTGGAACCAAAGTTCAGTCATACAACTTACACAACTACTTTTACAATAAAGAACAGCTTCTAAAGGTGACATTTTTCTTAGATAAAAATTTAACTAGCCATGATATTTTGAAAATGTATAATAATGGCTACAGTAATACAAGGTGATTCGTAATTTTATACAATAGAGTGGTACAATGGAATCTACAGTGAATGAGAAACTTAAAGTATCATAACAACATAATACCAAGACTGCTTTGTTATCGAAAGAGTGACAGGAACAGGTCTGAGAGAGACTATCATTATGTCATAGAGTTTTTTATTGACCTGGGTAGTGGAACATTGCATGTTCATAGGAGATGTTTGAAGTGTCCACCATAGCATTCACAACATATTTCAGTCCTCCTGCATCACAGATGACGTGTTCATTGGAAGATGTGAAGCATATCCTGGGTCGTATTTCCAGCAGCTACAATTGCATTCCACAGATGTTCTGTGCCGTTGGGAGTACACACACATTACCTTCATGTGGCCCCACAACCAGAAGTCACAGGGCGAGAGCTCAGGAGATTGCGTGGCCATGCAACAGGTCCATTGCGTCCAATCAATCGCCTGGGATAGTATTAATCCAAATGGCATCTCAATGCATGGCCGTAATGTGCAGGGGGCTCCACCCTGAAGCAGCCACATGTTCAGTTGCGTTGCCGGCGGAACATCCTTCAGTAGTTGGTGGTGAACAGTCTGCAGAAAGTGTAAGTAGTTTTCACCTCATAGTCATGCAGGAATTTTATACGATCAAAGTAGAATATCACCCACTTCTACCCAAGAGTTGATGGAGAAATAATATTGTGAATGGACCTCCAGGACAACATTTGGACTTGTGTCGGCCCAAATGTGCTGGTTGCAGAGATTGACTCTGCTATTTTTAGTAAATGTTGCTTCATCCATTGCCAGTATTCTATTGAGGAATTATGGATCTGTGGCGTGGTGGTGCAGCAGCCACTCACAGAATGTCCTGAGGCGTTCTAAATGGAAAGCCGGATTCAACTCCTGCACAAGTTGCAAATGAAAGGGGCACAGTAATTGGTCATGTAATGTTCTCCACTCAGACGTCTGTGACAGGTGATGATGAGCTGCGGCTAGTCGTCATATACTTGAATTCTGTGAGCATTCCCCAGAACATTCCACAGAATGCAGAACTGCCTCTTCCACTGCACTAGTCCTGCGACGTTGCGGCCTGCCAGCATTGACCATCACAGGTGAAAAGTGACCGGTTTCCCTCAGGCAACAATTTGGTGCCACAAATGTCCTTGGATTTAGGTGTTGTTGGAAAGAAAATTGTGCAGCATATGTGCGAGCAATGGCACCAGAATTCTGTCCCTCCTCACCGTAAATCAAAATCATATCAGTTAGTTCAGTCGTTTATGTATTGGTCCATCTTACTGGCCACTTTCAATCACATCAAGTAATTAAGTATGAGGTTCCATTTCTCTGAAACGCCAAAGGACAGGTGTACAATGCTACCCCTAAATGTTGCCATATCTTGATAAGGAAGCGGTACTGACAATATGTTATGAGACTTTTAGTTTCTTTTTAGAGTAAGTTCTACTCCACCACTTCATTGTATACAATTACAAATCACCCTGTATGTAGATTTATAAATTGAATTTTTTTCTTGGTGGAGAAAAATAATACTGTAAATCCTGCTATAACATTGATTTATGTTCCTGAAAAACGCAACTTTATAGAAAACGTTTTCCCATAGAAATCAATGTAGAGTCTAGGGGTTGGCTCTTAAGCCCCCCAAACATGTCCAGTTTCACAGCTAGGTTAATATATTGTCTGCTTTTCTTTGCAAATGGAGTTGTAGATGAATTATATGAACATTTAAATGCCATTTTGAACAACAACAAAAAACTACTATAGCGAAATAATAAATCTATAAAAATATAAACACGCACAAAGAAAGGTATACACAAAAATCGAACATGCCTGAACTCAACAGAAGGTAAGTTGATATTTACCATAGATCAATTTAATACTAAAGATCTGTGTTCAGTTTGGGTTAAAATGGTGGTAAGGCATTTTACTTTCGCATAGGTGCTGCTTCCTTTATTCTACCAGTACTTTAAAGTAGCAGTCCCAATGGCTCAGTAGGTATTTTTATGTTTACAACTCCACGCTCAGCTATTATGGAGAGGGGGCTGTGATGTGACCTACNGAGGTGGTGAGCCGGAATGCCTGTTGTGGCTAGCATGATTCACCATACATTGCACGGACAAGAATCAGGCGATTAGAGCGCAATTAAAACTTGGCACACGATTCATATAGTTGAAAAATAAAGTTGTAGCCAGTCGCAGCCAAGGTTACAGACTGTAAACAACGTTGTAACCAAACAACATTGTGCTGGGCAATATTATAGCAGGAATTAGTGTATTTCCATCCACAACTAATGGTACATACTCTTTGTCCATGAGCTGATAGATGATATTCTGAGCCTCGGTAAAACATTCAGGGTCTAGTTGATTATCTTGTACACAGATGGTAGCAGCGACACGTGTTTTCACTTCTTCAGACAGCGGGATGGGATGTGTAGCGCAGTGTCCTATATATGTTCGGTATATTCTGACTGCGTCATTTACCGAGGACTGCGCAACATCGTAACATCGGCATGGTGACTTGGGTGATGTGTCTGACGATCTTCCATCTTGTGGTCCATCCCTAGAAATGTCAGCTTCTGACCTACTGCCAGCAGAGGCAAAATCACTGACGACCTGATCCCCCATCTCCATAGAGATATTATTTAGAACACGTTTACAATTAGATATAGAAATAACAGGATCAGAATCACTATTTAAAATATATCTTCCACATTCACATAAATTAATGGATCTGGAATCTAAGTCTTGAGGTGCCGGTCTTATGTCTGAATCGACTTTGTGATCACAGATGGGCACCATGGATTGAGAAGGTTCACAGGTATCTTGATAAACTACACTATTATTTGATAACAGAGAAGGGGACACATGTCTTTTAAAAGCACCACTGTTGCTCCCATAACTATGAGAGCTAAATAATTTACTACAAGGTTCTAAAATTGATTCCTCCTGCTGTATCGGCGGTTTGAGAGGAGTATGTGGACATATTAGTTTGTCAGCATATTCTCTTGTTGGCTTGCAGTGAGGTGTCGGGCCTTCCAGCTGCTCATACGTGAGCGAGACGCGGGTAGGAGTGTCAATCACAGCTGATCGGAAGCACTCGACATCCAACCAGAACCTGACAAGGCTGGCCGCCTCACAAGCATCCAGGTACTGTATGTAGTAACCGAGGGCTCCCTTGTCTGTGAGCACTTCCACAAGATTCTTAGAGAGCCGAGAGCAGGCTGGCAGATCTCCGTCATCATTGCCTGCTAACAGAACACAAAGGAGATCATTGTCAGCCATTTTATTTAGGTGTTATTTGTGTGTAGGTTAGTTTTACACTCAAAGGACTACATGGGTTCTGTATTTTGTTGGTTTATTAGTGAACTGTACACTACTTTATTTTGTATTACGCTACCACATCTGACCGTCTCAGACCACTGCTCGACCAAGAGTTCTGCCTAGATCTCACCCACAGTCGCCACTTCTTGCCCTAGCGGTGACATCAAAAACCCTCTTATCACCTAGGACGCAACAGGTTCGAAGCTTCAAAATGTTGAAGTCGAAGGTAAAATCTCCTTTGCTTCATCATCCACAATAAACTTCCCATCTTCGAAATATTTTGAAGAATAAAACTTGGATAAATTAAGAACATTGCCTATTTGAAATCTATAAACTAAATAAAATCTATTTCAAGATACGATCTTTTTTATAACAAATACTAAACAGTACTTTAACACTGACTCCTGATTAAATGACATCTATATCAAGCAGAGATAGATTGAGACGAATTGTTTGTTGTGAAACTGGATAAAGGTAGTTATAATACCTATTTTCAAGACAGGAGACAGGAGGAGGTGTACAGATTATAGTGGGATAACACTTGGACATTTCACAAAAATACATGAGGAGATACTGGAAAAGAAAATAAGAACTAAAATGAAAAGGTGGAGCTAGGAACAGCATGGATTTATGGAACAGAGGTCTACAATAGACTTAATCTTTGCCATATGACAGCTGATGGAAAGAAGGTATAAATATGGGAAAGACTTGGAAGGTCATGATATTTATGGATGTGGAGAAGGCATATGATTGCGTGGATAGAAATAAAGTTTGGAAAGCGATGGAGGAGGCCGAAATGTAAAGAGGTGTTGTAATAGGAGTGAAAAGCATGTATGAGTATAACAAGAGTTGTGTTAAAATGGAAAGTGAGAGGACGGAGTGGTTACAAATAAAAAATGGAGTGATGCATGGGAGTGCCCTCTCACCACTACAATTTTAGTGGTAATGATAATGGTAGTGAAGAAAATGGAAGGAAAATTCAGGGAGGAAAGAATGAAAGCCATGATGTTTGCTGATGACTTGGTGGTATGGGGGTAGAAGGAAGAGAAAGTACAGGAACAGCTACAGGAATGGAATGAGGAAGTGAAAGAATGAGGAATGAAATTTAGCATGTCAAAGTGTGAAGTGATGGTAATGACAAGGAAGAGGGTAAACCCTAATAAAGCTATAAGGTTGGATGGAGTAGAGCTGAGAAAAGTATAGAACATAAAATACCTTGTAAACATGATTGAGGAGAAAGGTGGAAGTAGAGAGGATGTATTGAGAAGAGGACAACAGGGAGAGTTGTTCTATAGGTGTGTAAGAGACCTGCTATGGAGAAGAGAAGTCCCCTTGATGTGTAAGGAAATGTTGTATAGGGTGTACTTTGTACCCATCGTCACACACGCTGCAGAAATATGGACAATGAATATAAGAGAGACAAGGAAAGTGGAGGTCAATGGAATAAAGTTTGTAAGGAGAATGTTAGTTGTCACAAGGAGAAACAAGATTAAGACTGAAGTCCTCTGGGATAGAATGGGGGTACAAGGAGTACAAGAGATTGTAGAGGACGCTAGACTGAGATGGTATGGGCATGTAATAAGGAAAAAGAGAGGATGCCAAAAAAAATGTTGGAAATGAAGTATGTAGGTAAAAGAATGCAAGGGAGGCCAAGAAAGCGATGGGAGGAGCAAATAACAGAAAGTGTTCAAATGAGAGGAGAATAATGGATGAAATTAAAGGAGAAAAAAGGTAGGATAGAGGAAGATGGAGGAATTTTACTAAACTGACCCGGCTACAGGCTGGAAACAGATGATGATGATGATTATGTTTATTTTGAAAGTTTTGATTGCCAAATGTGACAACAACTCAACATAATGGTCTGGCAGATCATATAGTTCGGCGAGTGGATGCATGAGAACAGGTAGCTCTGGTATCTTTTGCTAGATGTAAGTTACCACCATTCCTATGGCAAATGGACTATACAAATTTAGTAAGCTTTGTTTTTATTCTCTAAATCTGTGTGAGGATAAAAAGTGAGGAATAAAAATTAATCTTTTGATACCCATGATAAGATTATTTTTTTAAATAACAAAATTATTTAACTATTGAACCTTAAACGCTATATTAACGATAGTCATTTATTCGGTGATTAAATCTATCCTCACAAGAACTGAGAGAGTGTGCCTTGATCAGTGTGTTGTGAGTTGTAAAAGGTTGAAAATTGCTGCTTTAAACTGTTCTCTCTTTTATAAATTCACTTTTTTTTAGAACCACATCTTACTAATGATTCGGGTTACACGTCTATGTACTAATTATGCTAATGTGTTAGGGACGATGAAGATGAATTTAGAGGAAGTGTACCCACATTCATGTGGAGAGAGAATGGGATATCATTCAGGGAAAACCACCCTCAGCACACCCGACCAGGAATGAATCACAATCTCTCCTTCATTTGAAGTCTCGTGGTCTACTGTGAGAGTAGCGGCCATCAAAGCGGGTACATAAATTCACTTAAGAGATGAGTTAGAAACTAAAAGTGGTGTTATGTTTACATGCTTCAAGATTAGTCTCGACATTGGTTCATATTTGAAAAGTGAGTTGTGCACCCTCCTAGAACCCACACCTATGCTTTGCACACCCCTAAAACATACATTTATGTTCTATTTGAGTAGGTGTTTATATACTATTTATTTCTAAGCTAACAAAAACTGCTCCCACACTTCACACTTCTGCCCTTGTTTTCAAGAGTGTACGAGACAACTAACTTGTACAGGCCCTAAATGCATAGCAAGTCCCAAAACAAATGAAGTATTGAGCCCGGCAATAAAATAAACGAGATCTGCCTATTAAATAGAATATTCTGATGGAAAGTGGGAACTAGGCTACAGCACTTAATGGATCATGTGTGACAATGTACGCACACTGGCCGCCAAACACCTACCAGCTTCCTCTTCATTGAAACCAACAAGTGGGCCGACCAAACACGGGTTGAAGCCATCTCCCGGGATTGAAGGGGCCTCGCCGTTAGACAGGAGGGAGGTGCCACCGTGCTTTGGTGACTTGGCAGGGGAGGTACCAGGTGACTTGTTGCTACCCTCTTTTTCCTTTTGACCTGGTGACAGCATGCAACATTTCCACACTCTTTCTGCCTTTACCCTTAAATTCAATATTGAAAGGAGGATTAAAGAGCAAGGCCTACACACTTACTAGAAAATTGTGGGCCTCACACTTAAAACCCAATAAAACACATAATTATGTAATTTTCAGGATAGATCAGTCCCCATTTTCAGTATAAGATAGTAAAACACAGACTGAACTAAGGCAGCATGGCTAGAGGTTGATCAAGGTCACTTAGAATTTATTGTTGCTTGTTTATTGATTCAAAAACATTTAGGTTTGGTTTCTGCAGTTGCCTAGGTTCAAACTTGTGTTTTTATTCCTCTTGGTAGATGGATATAATGTTGTATTTACATTATATTTAATTATATGTTTATTGAATAATTAAATTAAATCATCTGTTATTATTGTTTATATACATGGTGTCTAAATTATAATATATATTTACACAGCTACAAAAACAAAGTTTAGACCACATTGTAATTTACTAAGGAAATAGCAACTAAAAACCCAAAACTTTTTCTAAATAAATACTGATAGGCTAATATTAATAAAATATAATAGCCTGGGTCCTATAATAGGCCTATGTCAAACAAATATTTAGAAAAATATAACATACATTTACAAAGATAATTCTTACTTATTGATTGCTACCAGATAACAATTATGAAAGGTGACCTGGTGGTCTAGGGGTAAGGTGTCAGACTTCTGTGCTGAGGGTCCGGGGTTCAATCCTCGGTCCAGGCACAGATTTATCTGATTGCCAAACCCTTCCTTCACCTCTGACAAGACGTGTATTAATCACAACTTGTGAATGTGAGGAATGCCAGGCCTCTACCGTGGTTCGGATTCCACGTTAAACTGTAGGTCCTCCATTTCATCTCACAATCACCCTACCATTGCACATTAGCGTAAGTGCGTATAACCCGAACGGGTAGTAAGACGCGGTGCTAATAATAATAATAA